>WOVY01015466.1:0-37524 GCA_013436015.1 Rhipicephalus annulatus | reverse complement strand
TATGTCAGGCTTGTGTGGGGATTCCATCCACCGCCATTTCCCATAGCAACAGCTGCAGGCGCACGCGTTCCTAGCAACCTGAACCCCCATTATGTCACGTTTCGGCATCGGCAGCTGTCAACAACGGCTGTGGGTGCGCGCACTTATCCTCGCCCCTAGAAGCCGGATACCCCCCCCCGCCCTCCTTCTTAACTTGAACATGACTTGCGCCACCTCAATGCAGTGGGTTCGAAACACGTTAGTAGCATTTGTTCTGCCAGCGTTTGTGTAGCGTTTGTGTTGTTAAGATGCTTACATATGGCCGTCATGCCACAATGAGAGGTGCAGTGCTTCGTCGCTCGCTCTCTCTCCTCCCTGCGCTCCACTTTTTCTCCGCTCGCGCTTCGCTCTTAACCGTTCGCTGGCTGGGTGCCTCCCATGAACACCCGAAATGTGTGCTCGAGACACCGCTGTGTAACGCCAACGCCGAGCCGAGAGCGCTGTTTTGTTCGCTTCATAGAATTTTTTTAACCGTGTACGCTAGCAACTAGAGCTGGAAACGCATAATGCTGCGTTTCTGAACGTGTGAACATGCAGTCAGTCAAAGGTCACGCGAGCCATTTTAATGGCTGCCAGGCTGCCCCCAGCGGCTGCCGAGGAGGATATCGTGAGTGTGAACGCCATGCAGAATATTTTCCTTGTAACCACACCTTCCGAATCAAACGCCAATGCATACTGCAAAGTGCAGGAAATATTCTTGGCAGATGAAAAGCACTCCATCTCGGCTTACGTTACATCTCCTGGAAATACCTGCAGAGGTGTGGTCTTAGGCATCGACACCGATTTGGCCGAAGCTGCGCTGCAATGCCTTTTTGTCACACCCGAACCCGATGGCACTTAGAGTCAGGCGCATAAAAGAGACCCCCACCTTGTTTGTACTTTTCAAAGTCATGAAAGTACCCAACTATGTTCACTGGGGCCCCAACATGCTACGCTGCACCTTGTACAAGAGGCAAACTGACACTTGCCGTAACTGCGGCCGAATCGGTCACAGGCACGGCGTCTGCCCTAGACCGGACTGAATAAGTGTGTTGAAAAGTGTGGGACTTCGATAATCACAAACGGACACGAATGTGTGCAACCGAAGTGCACGCTATGCGGAGACGCTGATCTCACCGGTGATCGTACCTGCAAAAACAGGTACCAAGTTCCCTACGTAGTGTAAGAAGACGACGTAGAAAAAGAAGGAAAGGTGGTCACAAGACGAAGAACGCTACGAGCAACGCCGGAGACCGGGAAATCGCCGCTCCTACCAAGACAGCAGCTGTAGCTGCTCCCAGGAAACACCGCCACGAAACGCTCTCGGAGTTCCATGATGACTTCAACTCGCAACCTATTTAGGCGGACAAGGTAGCCGGAAAAGGTAAGGCCCATGCCCCCGCGCAACCAGGGCAACTGCCACAGCAAAACGCGAGACAAAATACAATCACTATACTCCGTTTCATACATCATGTGCAACGCTGTCAAAGCTAGCGCTCTTGTTGCGCTGTGTACTGCCACGACCAAAAAGTAATGCGTCGCTTGGGGTGTACGAGAATCAATAAATGCTTCTCGGGAAACTTCTAAGCATACATATTTGTCATCAGGTTAAAGAACAAACGCCTGTGTTGTCGGATGAACAATCCAAATATGCGAGTTGTTAATTTATGTTTGTCGCTTTCGTATCGGGTTTTCGCTCTCCGCGCGACCCGCGCCGCCGTTTTTTTTTACTTGTTGTGGCAGCTTCGAAAAATGGCGTCCAGCTTTGCGTCCTCGACCACCTCTCCTGCGCAAATTTTTTCGAAGCTTTGCACATCAAAGCTGTCAAAGCACGCCAAGCAAGTAATTGCAAATGTGTACGCCCGTACCAGGATGCGTTTCCCGGAGAAATCTGTGCGGTAAGTGCCGAGTGTTGTGAGCGAAAACACTTAAAGTTCACTTCCGCGTGCAAGTAAGTTGAAGTTACTGAAAAAAAAACAAGATTCGAATTGAACTCGCAAAAACTATAAGAAAATCGCACCACGTGAATTCGAACCTATGCACTTCAAAACTACGGTGAACTCTCCGGAGCGACGCGTTAGACCACTCGGCTACGAAACCGCGCGGAGCAACACCGCGTGTTTTCTTTACGGACTACTTGCCTAGCCTTCACAGCGTTGCACCTGATGTATGAAACGGAGTATAGAGCGCGACAATGCGTCTCTTCGACAGGAATTATCTGATAATAAGTCAATCTTGTAAGGAATGCAGCAGCGAGAGCGCGTGTCTGGCGATCATGCTACCGCAGCCACAGCGTCCGTCAGCAAAAGGCGCGAAATGCAGGGCAGGTCCTGAGCCCATGGACGGGGAGACGCTTAACGTCTCAGGCATCCAAATACTGCTTTAAAAGCTAAGAATGGACATTATTGCTGATATTACCCCTATCATGCTCCAACTGACCGAGCACACCACGAGGATTCAAATTTTAGAATCACACAGGCAGCACGCACTGCTTTTTACACCCCCTTCGAGCCAGTAAAATGGGCTAACGCAAGCAATCTAGTGATCTGGCAATAGAATTGCGTCAGCTTCCGCAAAAGGAAGGCAGTACTGCAACACTTACTTAGCTCTGCTACCGAAAGGTCTTCAGTAATCCTCCTCCAGGAAACGCTCACCGATGTCATCACGCTTCGCCACTATCGTGCTGAAGCGTACTTCAAGGAGGGCAAGAGGGATGTAGTGACACTCGTCTCAAAGCATCTCGCCTATTTACGTCATGACGTATGGCCGGACTTGAAAATTGAACACATCCTGATCGAGCTCATCCCGAACACTAAACTTAAGCAATGCGTTTTCATTTTAAACGTTTACAGCTCACCAGCCGACAGAGAGTGACGTTTCATGCTCTTTTCCACAAAGCGTGTAAAATTGCAGGTGATCGAACGCTCATCATAGCAGGGGACTTTATGCACATCATCAAGATTGGTGCTATATCAAGAATACCGCAAAGGGCAAAGCCCTCGCGGCAAAATCATAGCTTGTGGTCTCACATTGGTCACCGATCCACGATACCCCACCATAATAGGCAATTAGTTAGCAGGGATACCACACCAGATTTGGTCATGGTTAGGAATGCAGAGGAGGCCGTATAGACGAACTTACAAGAGAATCTTAGTGATGATCACTACACTACTAGCCTCGCGATAAAAATCTCGTCACCACCGCTCATGAAATTTCACGTCACAGACTGGCACCTTTTTAGAGATATCAGAAAACAAGACGATAATAAATACAACTCGTTAAATGAATTAATCACTTGCCTCAAAGAAGACGTTGCTGCTTTCACAAAGGAAGTGGAGACAGAAAGAGATAGAGCGCATGGACAGTCGATTAGCCCACCCGCTGGAAGCTAAAAACGCGCTGTGGGCTAAGTGGAAAACGCAGAAACTAAACCAACGCCTATGCAAAAAAATTGCTCAACCTAATAGGCAGATAGATGAGCATAGTGAAACGCTAGCTCGATTGCAATGGGACGAAGTGTGCAATGGCGTCGACGGGCTAATGAGGGGTGGTGCGAAGTGGAACATCCTCAAACATCTACTGGGAGATAAACAATCCAAAGCCAATCAGCAGCTTACAATGGACAGACTTATCCACAACTTAAAAAACTCTGGTCTGACAGAGACACAAATTATCGATGAGCTCGCCTTCAGATATCTTTGCACAGAATCCGCCTCACACAATGACTACCCTCCTGCTTTGCCAGAGAATGGAACGGACCCTCATGGTTGCCCCTTCACGTGCGCAGAGGTACGAGATGTTCTATATGAGCTCAACTGCAGATCAGCTCCGGGTCCCGATGGGATCAGTAACAAACTCTTAAAGAATTTACCTGAAGAGGATGTCGAGATTCTAACGAATAAAATCAACAAGGTGTGGGAGAACAGCGAGGGTTCCAATAGAGTGGCGTGACGCGACCGTCATCCTGATTCCAAAGCCGGGGAAGCCCCTGGAGCTTGGCTAGCTCCGGCCGATATCTCTCACTTCATGTGTGGGGAAGGTCGCCGAGCACGTTATTCTCAAGTGGGCCACTAAATTTACCGAGGAAAGGAATCTCTTTTTATTTAATCTAATTGGGTTCAGGCCGTCCATGTCAACGCAAAATGTAATGTTGCTCTTAAAACACAAGATCAATGGCAGGGTCTCCAGAGACACCAGAGCTGTTCTGGCACTTAACCTGGAAAAGCCTTCGACAAGGTCAAACACTCTCACATATTTTACTCGATTAAAGGAGTGGGTCTAGGAGACCATTTTTACAACTACATCAGCTCATTTCTTAAGGATAGAAAAAGCTACCATTCGCCTAGGATCTCTCGACTTGAAGACGTTTGATCTTGGACCCAGAGGCACTCCACAGGGGGCAGTGCTATCCCCATTTCTATTTAATTTATCGCTGAGAACACTTTTCTACAGTCTGGCCGAGATTGAAAGTCTCGGTCACGCCTTCTACACCTTCGACATCACCGTCTAGTGCGAGGAAGGCAGGAATGGGCAAATTGAAGAGCGATTAAAAAAGGCGATCAGGGTTGTTGAAGATTTTATTCACAAGGCAGGACTCTGCTTGTCGGCTAATAAATCAGAACTGCTCGTTTACTGGCCAACAATCGGTGCAAAGAAAAGAAGTTTCCCCGATATCTTGATCACCACAACGAAAGGCCCTATTATTCCGATCGTAAAAAAGTTAGAACCCTCAGTATGTTCCTGGAGTAACGCCTACACGTTAGAGCGCATCGCAGCCAAAGCCAATTCCATGACGAAATTAATCACGAGGGTGACCAACAAACGAGGGAGTTATCCGAGGAGAACCTTCGTAGACTCTTTCATGCCTTCCTAATGAGCCACATCTACTACATCGCCCTGGCCCACAAGTGGAGCAGGAGGGATGAAGCCCGATTAGAATCAATAATTCGCAAGAACATAAAAAAGGTACTGTGTGTCCCACAGAGCACCAGTACAAAACATCTATTGGCGCTGGCTGTCAATAACACCTTTAGCGAAATAGTAGAGGTACAACAGGTCACCCAAGTTGCAAGACTGGCTTCCACGGAGGCTGGCAGACATTTACTAGCGCATATTGGTATACGATCTCCCATTGCCAGGCAGAGGGAGGGCGCACTCCCTATCAAAGTCAGGGAAATGTATACTGTATCTCAGGTACCTAGAAACATGCAACCCCCATACATCTGTGGCAGACGCAATTAAAGCAAGGGCCAGAACCCTTCTTCGAACAGCGGCTACGATTGAGGACAATGGCGCCTTCGTCGACGCAGCGCAATACGCAGCATCCAATCACTTTGTTTCAGCAGCTACGTCGTTACGAGGAGAGCTGCTGACATCTCTTACGCTCAAAAATTCGGATGCCGGCAAAGCCGAACAGGTGGCAAAGGCCATCGCCATGGCCACTATGAACCGTTCTACTATTTACACGGACTCGCGAGCCGCCGCTAGAACATTTATGAAAGGCTCGGTGTGCAAAGAAGCCACTCGCGTTCTCTCTACCGCATAATGGACAGGCAAAAAGCATATATTATGGTTCCCTAATCATGTGGGCAGTGATGCTCAAGAAACCATCGCAAACGCCAACGAATTTGCACACTCCCAGGTGCGAGGTCTCACACACCGCGCCGGAAGCCTGTGGGCACTGGGAGGCTGAGGGAGGGCAGTGGCAAAGGGAGCCTCTTCTCACTTTCAACGAGGTCTGTAAGAACTATCAGCTGGGGCGTCGGAAGCTTCCGCTTCCACACCCACACCTAAACAGACCGCAGGTGATCACCCTGCAATTGTTAAAAACAAACCCGTATCCATGTCCGTTTATTTGGTCAAAATTCGCAGACGGAATATACCCACGCTGTCCGCGCTGTGGTCATTCGAGGTGCACCCTCCAGCACATGCTGTGGCAGTGTCACGACTTGCACGGGGGCTCAGGGTCTCCCTCCACTGAGGAAGACTTGCTCTAGCTTATCACCAGCTCCGCAAAGGTCCGCAAAGGACCAGCAGCTAAGGGCTGTCCAGAGAGCCTGCGAAGTCGCCGAGAGCTTTAACCTCCCGGTGCCATCGTGGGCGGGGCCCCCAGACGGTATCCCCTGACGGGGTTGTTCTCGTTTTCTCAGGACCAAATAAAGTTCCTTGGCTGATTGACTGACTGAAGCATTTGTATTTCCTCGCGATTCCCTTCGCGGCGAGGGGAAGATGCATTTTTTTCAACCATGCCGCTAGGTATTAGAGGTGAGAACACATACTGCGTTTCTCGCGACAGAAAAACACCCAGAGCGGCAAGCGCGTGGAGCCCCCCACCTCCTTGATTTGAGCGTGACTTGCCACAACCTCAATGCAGTGGGTTTGATGCAGTAGGTTTGATTAAGCCAATAGCTTCACGGTGTTATCAAAAATCCTGCTAAGGCGGGGTTGTCACGCGCGAAACGCTGTTATGCATCTGCATTTTCTCACAATTCGCTTCAGGGAGTTGGATACATGCTTTCTTCTCGGTTTATTTTTCCCCGACTATCAGTGTAGAGAAAGAAATAAAGGTTTAGAGCGGACACTCTCACAAGCTCCAGTGGCCTAATCAACTCTAGCGCACTTGGTTGTTGGTGAGAGTAACTGACCTGTGCTCCCTGTTTCGGTTTCACTGGCGTGGATATTGAATTACTGGGCGCAACTCATGTTTGGCTATGTCGGATGTTAATGATTTCCGACCATTTTTTGACCCAAATGGCAAGGCTATTGTTTGCCATCTTCATTTAGCGATTTGATATTTTGTCCAGCCCAGAATTGCTCGTGCGAATTGATGTCATGACGTAACTTTTATTTCGACTGAGTTTATTAGAAAGAGATGCAGGTAAAACACGTCCTTGGCAGCTGGACGCCACCAGCGTCGCAAGTGTTTCTGTGGCGCATTTTCGTTGCCTCCTTCTGCGGCGGACGACATTAAAGCACTTGGAAGCATTCCTTGCCATCCTCATCCGCTGTGAAATGAGGCCCTTCGCAGAGGGCACACTTGGGCGAGCACTCGTAGTCTTCTGTAGGAGACGTTGTGCCGCATCCCCTGCAAATAATGCTCTTCGGGGCCAGGAACACGTGGGCACGGATACCCAACCTGCCACCGACGTAGATAATGTCCGCCTGGCGTCTGTCGTACAGTAAATCACGCTGGCGCTGCTCATGACATAATTCGGCACTTTGAGTCCATCTAACACAATGATTGTAGTAGTGTCCTTGATGCGTTTTACTTCGAGGTCTTTAGCGTTCATCGACTGGACGATCATTTCGCGCAACTTGTTGTGGCCAAAGTAAAGGTCGACGCCGCGCATTATCTCTCTGCATGTGTTATCCGGCGCCGCGAGGTACAAGTTGACTTCGCATTGGGTGGACCCTACGACTAAAGCTTCTACTCTCGCGTAAGCACGGGCATTCTTCTCCGTCGGTGTACCAACGACTAAGATGTTTTAAACTACGTTGGCGCAAACGATGTTCTCTTCTGTCTCAGCCGGAGCGAGGTAAGCAGCAATGGTAGGTGGGGAAGCCTAGAGGCTGCGGCGAGGCGTGTCTTTACCACTCCGGCGGCGGGGTGGCGGGACCCGCCGCGTCCACTGGTGTGTTGTGTCGGACTTGCCCCGTCTCTGTTTTCGAGCTGGTTTGCGCACTGCGGTGGCGTTCGAAAACAAAGCCTCGACGCGTGAAACAACCATGTTTCAGCGTTGGAGTGTAAAATACTGAAAAATGGTGAAAATACCACCCACCAGCAGAAAGTTGGTATCGCCATGGCACTCTGAAGAACTGCGTTCAATGATGGAAAAACCTCGGTGAAGATGAGACACGTTTGTGATGGAAAACATTTACAGGAGCGGAGGCCGATGTTCGCGCGTCCACACTATCATAGCCTCCTAGATTTTCCTTGCCTGCCGGTTGAGCGCCAAACGGTCATCATCTATGGCGGCGGTACCTAGGTAGGGGTAAGAGTCTTTGTACTTGACTTTCGAGACCAGCAATTTTGGCGTTTGCTAATTTCAGAGGGTATGCTTTGTATTGAAGGGGTTGCCTGCTGAATGAGCGCAAAACGTCTGTCATCTATAACTGTGGCAGTTACGAAGGGGTAATTATAATTGCGTTTACGCCTTTTTAAAACTTTTCACGTTATTTTTGTTGCATATAAGCTCCATAAACGTAAAAACTTGTTTGAAGACACCCCTACTTAATTGGCGCCACCAACATAGTTCCGATGATGGCCACTTCCCAAGTGACCGCCGATAATCCGGCAGGCGAGGGAAATCTAAGAGGCTATGGCACTATAGTCGGTGACAACCTAAGAATAAATATAGGCTCCACCCACGAGGCCTTATTGCCCTTGTATTCCCTGCCTGCACGCTACAAAGGAAGTATTTCTCAAACAGTGACCATAATTTTTACGCATGCAATCATTACCATACAATACTTGATTGGTGTTTTAAATACAGAATCCGAAGCTTGATATATACACGTGAGAAGACGTGGACTTTCACGTCAGCTTAGCAATATATCTGTTTAAATCGCACCCCTTACTACGCTCATCTCTGAGTCCATGAAGAAGCAATGCGCATTTCTTTAAGGCGATGTTTCTGCACGGGGAGGGCGCGCTGGTCGCCGAAGAGAGCGGACGCGCATCACGTCGGCTCCGTCTTCCAAGAACTATTTGCCAGTGATTTTCGGTCATCCAGCCCATGAATTTTACAACAACGCGTGCGGAAAGTGACCAGGATTCCACTGACACCAAAATTCAAGGTGGGAAAGGACTTTTTGCCGGATTTTGAGAGGTTTTCAACCCGTGCCCCTTTGGCCCAACGCCCACGAAAGCCGGCCACCCGACGAGACGCGCTGAGCGTCTCCTCAGACGCGGGCGCTTTCTTCGCCTAACAACGATGGAAGTCCAAGTGAACGGGGAGGATATCTCCCCCGAAGAGTTTCTGGAGGGCACGGATTGGTGCATCATCGGATCTAAGACCCAAGTTAACCGCGCAAACGCGCAGAGCAACACCCAGAACGGAGCCCCCTCCTGCACCGGCGAGGGAGCGGACTTCAACCGACAGCGTTCGCGTCGACAACTGCGTAACATCAAGCAGCAAGTCATTAAAAAGAGCAAAATGCCACTACTTCCAAGGAGCGATTTCAAGATCGTGATACGACCACGAGGAGGCCTCGACGTGGCCACCACTGGAACCGTGCGCCTCGCATCGGCGATTTACAGCGCGGCCAACGTACCGGCTCATGAAGCAGGGGAGGACACGGTGTGTTTCCAACAATCATCAAAACATCATCGTCGTGAGCACACCCCATGCCGCTCACGCCGATAAGTACAGACAGCTTCAAGCCATCACCATCGGCGACCGCCACCACGAGGTTAGTGCGTACGAGACGGCCCCCGACAACACGGTGAAGGGAATAATCAAGGGCATCCCGTTGGAAGAAGACGCCAAGTCCATTCATACCAGCATCGTTCACGCACGTAACCCTTACGCCCTGGCAGCCAAACGGCTCAGTAACACCACGACCGTCATAGTGGCGTTTGAAGGACCACGAGTGCCCACTTACGTCAATTATGGCGGCGCTCTCCTTCGCTGCACCTTGTACCGCAAGCGAATCGACATGTGTCACTGCTGCGGGAGACTTGGTCACCGCATGGACGTGTGCCCAAAGCCCAAGGACTAAGTGTGTCGTGGTTGTGACACCCCTAACCCAGGCCCCAACCACCAGTGTTCCCCCCATTGCAAGCTGTGCGGGGGCGCACACATGACGGCGGACCGCAACTGCCGTGCAAGGTACAAAACGCCTTACATCGTGACGAAGAGACAGTGGGAACGACGCAGGGCCAACGAGGAGGCAGAGGCCACTGCCACCAACTATGCCACCAGCAAGCCCCGCTCAAGATCCAGGACACCCAGTCGAAGCCACTCCCGATCTCGTAGCCGCACACCAGGACCCCGAAAGCAGCAGCAACGCCGAGCTCGCAGCCGAACACCCGAACGGACCCCAACGAGGGACGCGAAGGCAACTGATTCGGTGAGCTTTGCAGATGCGGTCAAAGGAAAACGCGCAACAAACGCGGAGGCTGGCGGCAAAATGCACACTAAGATAGGGGCGGAGATAGCTCACTTAACACAGACGATACACACTATGCAAAAACAAATTGAATGCATGCAGGCACAGATTCACGCAAAGGACGAACTCATACAAAAGCTCCAGTCTGCCGCTCACAGCGAGACTGATCAACAGGCAATGCAGGAAACACAAGAAGAACTCGTAGAGGACGGTGAGGTCGAAGGCCCTGATACTAAACGCGGGCCGGCTATCTCCCTTAAAAAGTCAGTACGTTCCAAGCGTACGCGCGCAGCAACAGACGACACCCGAGTGAAGGCACTCGAGGCTCGCGTGAGCAGTCTCGAGGAAACTATCACCGCGACTATCACGCGTACGATTCAACAGAGCTTGGAGAGCATTTATCTCAGATTGTCCAGATTAGAAGCCGCCAACAGCGCGCTGGTGACGTCGCATAGCGAAGCGGCGCCACACATGTAGTACCACATAACCATGGCAAGACACCCTTCGAAACAAACATACACTATGGCAGTGGAACTGCAGAAGTTACAAAAACAAACGAGCACACCTACAACAATACCTGAAAACGATCCCCAAACGCCCAGACGTCATCATACTGCAGGAAACAAACGACCCCGCCAAACTTTCAGGGTACCAGTCTATAACAGGCAAGGAGGAAAATCCAAACGTCCCCACACTGGTCAAGCGAGAGCTCACGGTCATCGAACACGACACCCATGTCAAGGATATTGAAAACGTCCTCGTAGAGCTCATTCCACCGCGTAAGACGCCCGACAGCATCTTCCTACTCAACGTCTACAGCAGTCCGAGATGCCGCAAACACCGCTTTCACGTCCTCTTCAAACGAGCACTCGATATCGCCCAGGGGCAACAACTCTTCATTGGAGGCGACTTCAACGTGGTGCATACGGCGTGGGGTTACAAACACGATCAGCCGAAAGGCAGGCATTTGTGGGAAACGGCGCAACTCGCCGGCCTCGAGCTGGTCACTGACCCAGCGGCACCAACTAGGCAGGGCAACAGCGTTAGGACTGACACCACGCCTGACCTTATCTTTACGTGCAATACACGAAAGGTGACTTGGAGAAACACCATGCAAGACTTGGGCAGTGACCATTACATTATCTCTATAGAAGCAGAAGGCGGCCCACAGGAACACAATGCCGGTCGCCAAATGAAGATCACCAATTGGGAACTACCACGAAAAAATCGAGACAAGCAACAGATTGAAGACATCAAAGACATTGAGCAATGGACCGCGCAACTTCGGCGCGACATCGAGAGGGCGACGCAAATGATGCCGTCAACAGCTCGGCGTGATAGAATAGACACCCGGTTACTGCACATGTGGCAAGCCAAGACCCAACTGCATCACCGTTGGAAACGACAACGACATAATAGGAGACTGCGAATACGAATAGCACAGCTCAACAAATAAATAGAAAAGCACGCACTTAACCTGCAACAACAGCAATGGGAAGAGAAATGCGCGCAGATGGATGGTCAGCTCACTACGAGTCGCACATGGCAGATACTGCGGTACCTCATAGATTCCGTGAACACCAAGACCTCACAGAGGCAAGGCATATACAAAATCATACACGCTTACGGGGGAACGGAGCAAGATTTTCTACGGGAAGCGGAACTCTATTACATATCCCAAACGCCCCCGCAAGTACATCCGGACTACAGGGGAGAAGGCAACGCCATCCTAGACGCAGAATTCTCAATTTCCGAAATCGAGGCGGCCCTCGTCAAACTCAATACCAAGTCAGCCCCAGGCCTAGATCGATTATCAAACAGGGCACTGCGCAACCTCGATTACAGATCGCTAGAGAAACTCAAAGATTATATTAACGAGTGTTGGGTGCGTGGAAAGTTACCCCAGCCATGGAAAGAAGCGCAGATCATACTTATACCGAAACCCGGCAAGAAATTGCAGCTGCAGAACCTGCGCCCTATCTCCCTAACATCATGTGTAGGTAAACTGATGGAACATGCGTTCCTCAATAGACTAACAGATTACCCCGAGGACAACAACCTATTACCACACACAATGATTGGGTTCAGAAGACATCTCTCCACACAGGATGCTCTTCTGCAACTAAAACATCAAATCATAGAAAATCCTGGGTGCTCAACGAGAGCCATCCTTGGCCTGGACCTGAAGAAGGCCTTCGATAACGTTCGTCACGACGCCATATTGCGACAAATAGACAGATTGAACCTCGGAATGCGAGTGTACAACTACGTCCGAGACTTCCTCACGGGAAGAACCACACGCATGCGAGTGGGACAGCTAGAATCAAATCAAACCAACATGGGAAGCTCGGGTACACCGCAGGGCTCGGTGATCTCGCCGATGCTCTTCAACCTCGTCCTGCTGGGGTTACCCGAGCGATTACATCAAATTGATGGACTGCACCACACGCTATACGCGGATGATATTACGATCTGGACGACAACTGGCAGTGACGGAGAGATCGAGGATCGCTTACAGGCGGCCATAGAATGTGTGGAACATTACCTCGTAGGCACGGGACTCACTTGCTCGGCCGAAAAATCCGAATTACTGCTATATAGACCGGTGAAAAGGGGACGCCCGCCCAAAAACTACGTACCTTCAGAAAAACAAGAAATCAAACTAACATCATCAAACGGCTCACCAATCCCCATGGTAAAGAAGATCCGGGTACTGGGGATGATGATTGAGCAGAACGGTGGCAATGGTGAAGCACTGCGCAAGATAATGGCAAAGGCCACCAGCACGATGTAACTCATCCGACGCATCACGAACAAACATGCGGGCATGCGCGATGGCAGCGTCATACGACTCATACAAGCCTTTGTTATTTCACAACTAATGTACACGGCACCGTTTCACAAATGGAAAGTTGCGGAAAAAGACAAGCTAAACGCTCTGATACGCAAGACGTACAAGTTCGCGTTGGGACTGGCGCCCGGAGTTAGCACCAGCAAGCTCCTAGAGCTAGGGTTGCATAACACCCTCGAGGAACTCGTGGAGGCCCAACAAGTTTCCCAGCTCGAGCGCCTATCCAAGACCCGCCCAGGCCGACACCTACTCGAAAAACTTGGCATCACGTACCATACGCAGCACGGCATCAAAGTCGAAATTCCAAGATCAGTACGCGAGCAAGTATACGTACCCCCATTACCTCGCAACATGCACCCCCAACACCATACGGGACGGCGTAAAGCCAGGGCACAACGCATTACTCAAAGCTACTCCAACGACACTGAAGCGGTTTTCACTGATGCTGCGCGTTATACCAATAAAAAGAGTTTCGTGGCGGTAGTTACCGGCCATCGTGGCAAGTACATCACAAGCCTCACTGTGAACACGGCACACGCTGAAGCGGCAGAGGAAGCGGCTATAGCACTGGCCCTCACACAGACCAATGCCACATACGTGATTAGTGATTCGCAAACAGCAATTCGCAATTTCGCCAACGGACGCATCTCGCAAGAGGCGTTTCACATACTCCAATGACATCCCATACATCCAGGAGAGGTCCACTTCGATAACCGAAGGCACCTGTTATGGATCCCGGCACATACCGGACTGAGCACCCCCAACGAAGTGGCTCACCGCGTTGCTCGAGGCCTCACTCACCGAGCATCGCCGGAGGACGACGAGCCCCCGCGGGGAACTGCAGACATCTGGGCATGGGAGGATCGTATGACCAGGTTTCACGACATCACCACACATTACCAGTTACATAGACGCATATACCCATCTCCTCACGAAAGGCTAAACAGAACGCAAGTGGTACGCTTCAGACAATTACAGATTCATACAGAAACCCCAGACTCATGCACACCATGTATTCAGACATACACTACAAACAGATGCACGTCATGTGGCGAGGTTTCCACTTTTAGTCACATGCTGTGGGAGTGTCAGGGCCTAATGAACAATTCGAACAGTGCCGATTCATCTCACTCTTCCACCGCCAGCCTCCGCTCGCGTTGGAAGGCCGCACTGCTCAGCTCGAACCTGACAGCACAACTCTGGGCCGTCCAGCGTGCCGAGGAAGCCGCTTCGAGACAAGGTCTCGGAACCGCATCCGCGGTGGGTGCCCAGGCCCACTAAAAAACGCCGGACTCGAATCGTCCGGATTCGACAAATAAATTTTATGTTCTTCTGCACGGTACCTACTGTTGTACTAAACAAACAATGCCACATTTAACGCTATGCTTTAAAATTAGAAAATTGTTCTTTTGCGATTTCACAAACTGAAACAGGGGAATAATCACATTTAATTAAATTGTTTTCAATTTTTTACGAGACTTTTGCCGACAGGTTTCTTCGCTGTCTTCTGTAACTATGAAAACTATGACTCCGAGCAAAGAATGGAGAAGCGATCTGAGATTGACTCGAATTTTCATTCCTGTGTTGCCTTCAATACCGAACGTGCGTTTCGCGTCGCCGTGCTTCTCATCGTGTTTGAGGTAGGACGCCAATGTTTCATTCAATGTGTTGCTTCATTGAAATAAAAGCGCGTAGCGAACATTGTGCTTAACAGTGGGGATCATTGGATACGTTGTCGTTAAGTCAATGACCAAGGCGATGTGTACGCGGCTGAAGTGGGGGCGGCTAAAAGCGGTAGGTGAAGGATTTTGTAGGGGCGAAACTCCTTATGGCGTGGCTTGTGCGTCTCTCGTAGTATGTAACCACCAGTGGCACATACCCGAAATAGGTATAACATTTGACCTCTAAGGTTGTGCCGGTGAGAGATTTTTTCTGTGCTTTGTTTAACAATAAAAAATGCTTAATGTACATGCCAATGGCTGCTAATGGGGAATGAGGGACAGGATCATTCGGCTTTCAGTCAACGCGCACGCTGCGATCCCCATTAGCAGCCATTGGCATGTACATTGAGCACTATCGGACAAGAAGGGTTGCTACATTATACTCGCTGGGTGTAACCTCCTTAGTTTTAGAAATGTTTAGCGAGCATTTAGCCGCAGGGCCATGAATACAATGAACTAGTATATACCATGAATGAATTCGAGGTGGTTAAAGGGGGGAAGCAGATACGAAGCGCAAGCCGTAAGAAATTAAAAGCTGAATCCTCCTGTCTCTCATTTCACATTAGCAGCCACTGGCATGTACATTGAGCACTATCTGACAGGAAAAGGTTGCTACGTTATACTCAATGGGCGTAACCTCCTTGGTTTTAGAAAGGTTTAGCGAGAATTGGGCCGCAGTGCCATGAATACAGTGAACTAGTATATACCATGAACTCAAGGTGGTTGAAGGTGGGAAGTAGACCCGAAGCGCAAGCCGTAAGAAAGTGTGCGTGTGCCACCTCTCGTTTAGTCCTTGGAATGTGCACTGAATGGCGGTGCTTCTATATGGCGAATAAATGATAAAAAGATGCGAGATGGTGGGACTTGGAGTGTTGAATAGATGGACGAACGGACACACAGACAGATGCATGGATGGACGCATGAACGGACGCAGGGGCGGATGCATGAACGAACGCAGGGACGGGCGCACGAAAAGACGCATGGACGGTCACACAGACGGACGCATGGACGGACGAATGCTTCGCCCCACTCTCCATCATTCAGTCCGTGGATATGCTGCCATTTTTTTTCTTGCTTCGACAACTTGCACTCCAAAGTGTTGTCATCACCCTGCCAGACATTGAATATACACTTTTTCAAAGCAGGGTCCAGTTTTGCCGCAAAAGGGGCCACTACCTTCAATGAATTTGTCTGAGCGAAAGTGTGTCTGTGCGGGCAAGGGGGTTTTCTCTCTCCGGGGAATGCGAGTGAATATAGTGCCAGATTTTGTAATGCATCCATCTTTTCTTTCAACGGACTCTAATTTAATATAAACAAGTTATCTGTATGCGTAATACCTGCATGCAATACAGGCAAATTGAAAAAAAAATAGTGTAAGACTTCCTAGTATAATATTGTTAAGTATGATACAATGTTTTAGAAAAACAAAATGTTGCTCTTTTTTTTCGCTCAACCGCAGTTTTAGTGGTGGCGCTTTACTGACGATGACGATCAATTTAACTGATCGTGATTGATCGTGATTGTGGCCTTGATAACGATCGATGCAGCAATATTACGAAGCTCGCGTCAATTCTCGGTTCGAAGAACCTCGCACGGTGAGTTTCATGCAGGGCATTCGTACTTCGAGCGTGAGAAAAGCACTTACACAACGGTCACTTCAATCTGGCACGTAATTATGAGCTGAAAGCAAGAGATTCCATTGAAATGACGCTGTTGTGCCACTTGGCACACTTCAAAAAATTACACACACACAAGATGGCCACAATTGGTTTTTAATGCATACACCAGTACACATTCTCCCCACCTGGTTTCTTTACTTTCATACTGTGCGAATCTGGCAGGTACTCTCAGTTGCTTTCTTCTCACACCTCACCAGAACTGACAGCACTCATTCATGTGCACAACACAGCACATATCTCAAAGTGTCACAAACATTCCCACGTTGCGACACCCTAGTAACACACTCACACACGTACAGGCCGTAGTGCTTATGCCGCACCTTTTGCGGGTTGTAAATCACACACGCGCACATTTCACAGAACACACACACGCACATTCAGACTTCACCTTCACCTTACTGCACACGAATGACCACGATGACAATCGTCGAGAGCAGTCATCCTAGCGACGCAGAGATTAAACGCTCTGTTGCTGCTTCACGTTGCCGAACTGACGGAACGCGGTGAAGCTCTGCCGCTTCGGCGCACTTCAAACGCTGCCAAATTACAAACGCCAGCATTGAATGACGACCGACGACGATGATGCTGAGGGCGAGTGGATGAAATAGCTTTTTGACAGTACATAATAAATGCGAAGCATTTCTTGGCAAACTTCCAGGACTTTGAGCGTATCTATCTATCTATCTATCTATCTATCTATCTATCTAGCCGCCTAAGACTTTTAGCTCTCCTAGCTGTTTAGATAATGGTATCGATACCAAATTTGGTATGGCATTACACTACTGTATGAAGAACATAATTGACTCGTCATAACATGTAAATCATGGCATATATGTCATGAATGTCGTGATCTACAGTTCATGGTCCTGCAGTTCTTGAGGTGGTTTCGTTCACATAGCATGTTGAAAAACTGGCATGGTATGACATGATTGCATGGCGAACACAAGCGACGGACCCTAACATGATAATCATGAGATGCCGTGTCATGTAACAAGACTACGTGCAACGCTCAAGATGCGCTGGTGGCTGTTTCACTAGCTTCACTTTTACTAAATTCGGTATTACGTGGCGTGAACGGATGACATATGTGAATGACACACGCAAACATAATGATCAAGACATGCGTGTCATGTAACAACATGACTACATACCACTCTCATTATGCGCTCGCGGCTGTTTCGCTAGAGTCACATATGCCAAATTATTTGTATTACGTGACGCCAATGATTGACGAAGGTATGTGACTGGCGTTAATTTGATAATCATGAGATGCGTGTCATGTGAGAACATGACTACATGCTACAGTGAAGGCGCCAATACATTTCGACGTAACGCGGTGCGCATTCTCGCCGGCGTTCCTTTCGTCGCGTCAAGCCGGCGTTGCCACGCCAGGCGCCGGTTGCCATAGAGAAAGAAGAAGACAAGAGCGGACACTCCGCAAAACCTGGCCTCAGGAAGTGCGTCACGACTACGTAACGAACTAGTGCTCCCACCAAACTTCAGAGGGCGCAAGCGCAAAAAAAACACAGTTATAATCAATGCAACAGAATTGTTTTCACAAATTAATAATTACACGCCCAAATTTGGTATGTTCTTTATACATAAAAACGATTTATTCAACACACCTTACGCGATTATTTTTCTTCAGCCGTACTGTCATAAACACCATCTACCCAGCGACAAGCCCATGCATGACTGACGGCGAGAAGCATTCGTCGCTTTCGTCAACGTCGGCTGCGTCGGCGTTTTCAAGCGTGAGATAACAGGTGAGGCACGTTTTCAAGCGAAGCTTGTTGAATGACATGTTGTTGGTCTTGTTGGGTCATTTTTTCAGAAAACGGTTACGCCTGCGCGAAAAAGACACCATGCAACAATCATAGAAAGATGCACACACACACGTTGCGCTTCGTGTGTGCGAGTTTGTTTCTTACGTGGCGTCTCATTCACGCAGTTGTAACCTTTTTCTGAAGCTTGTTAAGGACTGGGAGGTTCGCTAAAAAGAAAGTTTGTGGCTCTATGCGGCGGTTAGACGGGAACATTGTGCAACGTATGCAGTGTAGCAAAGGCGGCACGGCGTCAAGCCGAGGCGACGCGTGCTGCGTCTGCCACGGACGCGAGCGTCTGTAGGCTGAGCATAGCTGAGCAGCTAGGTCATAGGCTCGGTGGCTCGATGCAAAATATTGAGAAGCGTTCGCTGGGCCTCGCATGCTTCACGACGCGTTTCCCGAAGGCTCGGAACACGAATAATTCTTGGTGTGCCGGAGGCAAATCTGGACTAGCCAAGTGGCCATCATCTTCGTTTCTTCGCTAGCCTTGTGCCACTAGTGCAAGCTGCCCACAAATTTTTTTTTACGTTTCCAATATGATTTTACCGCACAAATTTCAACTACGATTTTTCTTCCCAATGTACTGTGCTGATACTGCGTACGCACGAAGGTGTTCTAAAGTTTCCAGGCCGCGATACCATTGCATTACAAGGGATAGCAGCCTGGAAACTTCTGATCTTTGTTCGTGGTCTTGACGTATATCTTTGTAAGTCAGAGTTTTATGGGTCAGAGATGTGTCACTGGTTTTGTATTGTGCATCGATTAGCTAATCATTCAAAGGGGTTTGCTGGTACACTTATGACGTGCACATATCTTTTTCGTAATTTGACAGCGAAGCATCCACTTACTAACATTTTCAGACCGCGCTGACGCCATGCCGTCCGGCGGTCCAAGCTACGGCAGCTACTGCTGTGTATCGTGGTGCTTCAACAATGGCAGAACCCACAAGAAGCCTGGGACGAGTTTCTTCCGCGTACCACGGGACGGCAGGTGTGTTAAAGCTTTTGTATGGTTTGCATGTCTGTAGGCTTACTGTTCGTACTTGCTAAGTGAGGGTAACAATAAAAAATCACTATTCAAGCACTTCCCCTTTCAGCTGATAGTTCATTGCCAATGCAGGATGAAAGCATGGATGCAGTATGCTGGACGCGATGATCTCCTGAGTAAGCCGGCCAGCCTATTGTACGCAACGTACATGGTTTGTAGCGACCATTTTACTGCTCAAAGTTTCATGGACCCTGGGCACACAAGGCTTACAAGAATGGCTGTTCCCAGTGTGCAACCAGCTGCACCATGTAAGTGATTGACTGAAACTCAAATATGTGCAATAGCAGCCACTTGTATTGAATCAGTGGCGACAGTTAACCGTGAAGATTTCTTTATGCCGATGGAGAAACCTCGCTACAGAAGTAACACTTGGAAAGTCTTAAATTCTGTGAATTGTGGGCTATTACCTTCCTAACAGCAGCTTTACATTTCTGTCATGTTTTGATGCTCTGGACCTGCGCAACTTCTTTTGAAAGACTTTAAAGGGCTATTTCACGTTATCTTCAAGCCTGAGTGCACATGTACGTATACCTTTCATCAGTGAAAGCTGCCACTGTTGATAATTCCAAAAATCACAAATTACTTGTTTCCTAGTTGGTGCCGTCTCTTTTCTTCCACGTTCGACCAATTTATGCGTTTGAAAGAGCTGTTTAAGTTTCCCCATGCTACAAGCTCTGTAACTTGTACCAACTGCACATATATGCAGGTTCTCTGAGCGTCGCTTCAAGTAGTGACTGTGACATGGCTGCAGAAGCTGCACTGCAAGGTGCGGATGAGCTTCAGTTTGTGTTATTTTAAGCCTCTTACTGACACATTGTCGTAATTTCATTTCTTCAGGACCTGCGGTAGAGGCTTCAAAAAGCGGCTCCCACACATTGAGGTGCCCCGATGAACAGGGTGCGTTCAGTGTCGCGATTTCTTTTTTTTTACCCAAATTGACTGTTGAACAAACCTCTGCAGGTGGCAGCTCCCTTGTAGCTGGTGAAAGAATTTTTGCTGATTTCGTCTTGCCGGAGAAAACCTTAACCAGTCGTTCAGCTGTCACAAAAGGAACCTGTGTGGCCGGTAAGTAGTATGTTCACTTCAACACCAGAGTGGATTGATATAGAGACTTCCGCAGGCCGCTCGCAAGATTGTTCCGACAGCACTGTCCGAGGCACTGAACAAGCTTCACAAGACCCTCCAGAAGACGTCTCCGCCAACAGCTCCACGCCTGAGTGCCTTAGAGATAATGGTGACTATGCTTTTATTGCAGCAGTTTTTAATGTGCTATTTTATGTTTAGGACATTCTGAGGAAACTATCCTCAAAAGGACAATACGTGTGCACTTACAAAATGTAGGGGTGGGCTCTCAGTGATTTTCATTTTTTTGTGCATTGTCAACATTGTGAATGGTTTGTTTTTAGGTAGTGGAATCGAAAACTTTGTATCACAGAAAGTTGTGCACCTTGGGTCTGAAAGAGCGAGGAAAGTGCTCGTATGGGATTAGTTGTTCTTCGCTTTTACATCAATTTTTTTGTTTATTGCAGTGCGTTCCTGTGTGCCAGCGACAATGTCTCCATCAATGAAGTACAAGCAAACCATTAAACATCTGCAAGCCAAAGTAGCAGCACAGCGGAAATACTATCAAAAGACTGCAGAGACAGCCTCACCAAGCACCGTCATCGACTTCGAAGGCCCTTGAAGTTATCCGACCGCACGTCACCGAGGAGGTTTTTAAACTTCTTTCTGCACATGTTCGCTTGAGGCCCAAACGCAAGGGCAAGCGGTTTCCCGTGTGGTTCAAGAAATTCGCTCTTCACTTAAACTTCCGAGGTCCGCGAGCATACCGATTTCTGGCTCCATATTTTTCTTTGCCCTCCCGGCGTTCATTAAGGAGGTGGCTAGCTAATGTAAAGATGACTCCAGGCATAATTCCAGGAATCCTTACTTCCTATTGCAACAAATACTCATGCTTGGAATGAACGGGACCGAGTGTGCGCTTTAGTTTTCGACTGAAATAGCACTCAAAAGAATTTGTACTATGATGCTTCAAGAGACGTTGTCCAGGGTTTTACAGATGATGGCACTCATCGCACTTCAACCATCGCTGATCGAGCACTGGTTTTTCTGCTTGTTGGTGTTTCGAGAAAGTGGGTTCAACCGGTTGCTTTTACTATAGGGCACACATCAACACCATCATCTGTTATGCATAACTTGCTGGTGTCACTCATTTTGGAGCTTAGGAGCATTAATATTGCAGTGAAAGCAGTCATTTGTGACCAGGGCAGTTCAAATGTAAGTCTCGCTAACCAACTAAGAGTGACTATAGCAAAGCCTTTTTTTGAAGTTAATGGTGAGCGGGTATATTACATTTTTGATGTTCCGCATTTAATTAAAACAACGCGCAATAATGTCCAAGCACACAAGTTATACATTGGGGATGTATATACGTAACTGGTCGCACATTGTAAGCCTTTACCAATCCTCACATGAGTTGCGGTTGCGATTGGCTCCAAAGTTGACTGAACGGCACGTTCATCAGAAACCTTTTTTTAATATGAAGGTCAGCAGAGCAACTCAGGTCCTCAGTGCATCACTTTCGATTGCTATCACGGCAATGGTGTATGCGAAGGTGCTGCCTGCCTCGGCCATCACTACAGCTCAATTTTGTGATCGTATGGACAGGATTTTCGATGCCTTGAACAGCTCGAGTAAAAAAAGAACTTCGCAAAAGCTGCGGCATGCAATCATGAAAAATGATTCAGAGCTGATTGACTTCCTCCGAGGCCAGCTTCCCTGGATTGCATCATGGCAGTTTGTTGGCAGACGTCAACCACAAACCATCAGTAGGTTGGCAAATTACAATTCAGGCAATTTGTCAACTATGGGACGACCTCTCCAAAAATTACAATTTTGAATACCTGTTAACACGCAGGCTTCAACAGGATCCTCTGGAGAACATATTTGGCCACATTAGGCAAAACAGGGTTGCAACACCAACCCCAATGTAGCACAATTTATTTGTGGCCTGAAGCACATCTGCATAAGAAAACTCTTCAAGCTGTCAGAATACGGAAATGTCGAGGATGATGAATGTGACCTCCTCCAAGAGCAGCTCTCGCCATTCTCCCTCACCAGTGCTGTCTCTTGTGGATAATGAGGAGTGTGCACAGCCACAGCCTGACGACTTTCCCGCTCTAGACGATCTCTCTGAACTTGCGACAAACATTCACTCCCATATTATCGATGACTCCGCTGCATATTATGTAGCTGGTTTTCTCATCAAACACTTCCTTCGGAATGCATGTGACGGTTGCAGTTGCCCACAGTTACTGAAAGACGACAGTGAGACGCTTAAGGGTACCCACCAGTATTTCACAATGCTCAAAGCATACCACGTCCCCAGCAAACTTTTTGGGAATCTCACTGTGCCATCAGAAGCAGCTTTTGCATACGTACAACAACTTGAATCTCACTTTCTTGCCATAATTGAGGCCACTGCACATCACCTGAAAGTGTGCGACTGTTTTGTATCACCATCTGTCAAGTGTTGGCGATTTTCATTTCTGCTCTGCTGGGTGTCGCGCTAAGTTTCTGAAAATGTTTTGCCGGGTTCGTTTATGTTGGCATGTGCGTTTTGTGAACCGAAACTTAGACAGGGTTAGGTTCCAGTCTTCAATCTCGGGCATACAGCTTGACAAGTTCAAAGGTTAGCAATTAGCGGCGGGTTTACACTAAAGTATTCGAGTTGAGCCGAATCCTGCAATAGCTTTGTTATGTTATTACTTCGTTACAGCAGACTTCATTATGGTCTTATATGCTTATATTCAGTTCAACTGGACTAACCACTCCTTCGTTGCATTCATTGTTTTGGTTACCCGCTATGAGGAGTACGAACACTGTGTATTCGCTCGAAGTGATTTGCATAACCTTAAAAAGAATGTTGGGTATCCTGTCTGTATTTTTTGTAGCAAATACGGGCGAACTGTACACTTTACTGTGGGTCGCTTGGTCACTGTGTATGCTTTATCTCTCCAGCTCAAGTAATATATCGATAACAAAACCGCTTGTTGAAATGTCTTCGAGCGGGTAAGGAACACAGTATGAAGTGGGCACGGTTCATGTTATCACGCTTTTCGTATTTTAGCTTCTCATCAACCTCCTCATCTTGCCCATCAAAATTTTCAAAAGAATACCCAAACTTGTAGCGTTTGATGGGGCTGCGGACGCTGCCATTTTATTTTTATATAGCTTGTGAGTGATAACGTACGATGTAGAGCCTTTGTGAAAAATAATGAGCCAAAGTGGTTTCCTTCTGCTATTTATTAGCCCTGTAATACCGCTCTCGTAGCACCAATTAAAGTCCACAATTCTGGATAAAGTGATGACTACAATCTATTTTAGCTCGCAAGCGTCACAGCAACACCCAGACGCAAATCACTTGGGATCTTTAGTTTTTGATGAAGGCGACGCATAACAAAAGCCACAAGACCTGCCAGTGTTGTAGCATAAGTTTGTCTTTCACGTAGTGAGCAAGCTGCAAAGCCCTACCTTTCTGAGGACAAGCAGGCATCAAGTCTGCTTTTTTTTCATTTTGGACTAGCTGTTCTTAAGCACAGCCAGCACACTGCACCTTTGCCTTTCTGCTATATTGTGTCGTGTGGTTTCTGTGCGCTCTTTTTTCTATGCATTATTTCGGTTAAGCCCAGGCGTTGATTCGCGACTTCATTGCTGTGTATATGTCACTTCTTCCTTCTTCATCAGCATTGTGCGCTGTGTTTTTGCCATAGATCCTTACTTACCCACTGGCCCGGTGTGTCATACTTGACCAGCTTCTCGGCTTCTGCCAACTCTAGCGATGTTGTGCGTGTCTGTGTTCTCTATGTATTTGTTACAATATTTGTTACAATTTATTTGTAAGGCGAGATGCATTTGTTGTCTACCTTTGTCATATTGTGCTTTTAATATTCTCATACTCTACCTTGCCTTTGAATAAAACATTGCGGATGCTCTGTTTCTTTGACTGATATATACATTGATCACTTGTTCCAAAAGAAAAACAAAAGCGCGATGAATAAAACCGTAGTGAATAATCATTACCCTGCATCTCTTTTTATTATAACTTAATCGAAATAAAAATTACGTCACGACCGATTCGCACGAACCACTGAACAAAACAAAACAGGGAATCGCTAAATCAAACGACCTACAAGAACTATCCATTTGGGCGATGAATAGTGGTCTGAAATCATGAACTTTCGTCATAGCCAAACGTCGGTTATGCAAAGTAATTCAAAATTTGCGCCAGTGAAACCGAAACCGGAAGCGCACGCCACTTGCTCTCATCAACCACTAGGTGTGCAAGAGTCGATTGGGCCGCTGGGGTCTATGTGAGTGTCCACTCTTCACCTTTTTTTATTTCTCTATGCCGGTGCTGCCATATACTCGCAGGCGCGCGCCGCGCTGCATTGCTCTGACGCATGGCGTTTCAGCACGTCTGGCGTCCTCCGTCACGAAAAGAAGGAGACGCAGTGGTGTTTGGGTAACGCATCGGCGTGAAGTGCAGCATGTCGCATTTCGCGCCGGTTGCCGTCAGGGCCGCGCTGAAGGACGCTGGTCGTGATAGTCGCGCCTGCGTCATACTACAGAGTGCTCGCGTTTTGCTAAAGTAGCGTCGATGTGCCCAGCATGCGCGCGCGTATACTCTACATTGAGAGTACATTGGGCCCTTCATAATGCACTCGCGGCGTTTTGCTAGTTCCACATTACCAACTTTGGTGTTATATGACGGCAATGGATGTTGATTGACTGATTGATTTGTGGGGTTTAACGTCCTGAAACCGCTATTTGATTATGAGAGACACCGTAGTGGGAGGGCTCCGGAATTTTGACCACCTGGGGTTCTTTAACGTGCACCCAAATCTGAGCACCGGACCTACAACACTTCCGCCTCCATCGGAAATGCAGCCGACACAGCCGGGATTTGATCCCGCGAACTGCGCGTCAGCACCGAGTACCTTAGCCTCTAGACCACCGTAGCGGGGCCGTCAATGGATGTCAAAAGTATATGACGGGTGCAAACATGATAATCCTGACATGCGTGTCATGTAAGAACATGACAACATACACGCTCATAGCTGCTCATGGCTGTTTCGCTAGCTCCACATGTAACTAAATTTTTATCACGTGACGTGAATAGGATGACGAGAGTAAACGACACATCCAAAGATTATAATCATGACACGGAAGTCATGTGTGGCATCATTGTCATGGCACCTCGTAACGTTCTGCTGACTTTTAAGTGGCGTATAAATCTTTCTATTCGTGCCTCAGATATCATCGATTCCCACTATACGTGGGATCTGCCATTTTTTACAATGTCATATCTACGACAGAAATACGTCAGCGGAGCCTTTGTGGGCCCCGGCATGAATCATTGTTGTGTAAAAGAAACGTAAAGAAACAACTAAGGAATACCACGGCTGGCCCTGGTTAAACTAATTTCCTCGAACATTAGCAGCAACAACTTCGGAAAGCATGCCACTGTGGTTTCCCACGCTGCAAGAAGCCACTCGGGAGCTACGGCCTCTTTCGTGTTCCTGACGCACAGGTCACGTGGCGGGAGTTCGGGACACGAAGCGTGAGCGCTCCTCTGTCTCTGGTTCGCGACTCGAGAGGGGTGGGCGGAAGAGGAGAGAAATCAACGCTAAGCATGTTCGTTGCTATGACGACGTATGCGCGAGAAGGAAGTTGTCTGAGCTACCATGTGCACCGCCCAGACAAATTCATTTTCCGGGTTTGCACTGGGAAGGGTTAATGGCACTGTACTCACTGTTTTTAACACTACCTATTAATTTATTAGCATGCTAGGACTTTATGCTTAACCTTCAACGATCATACAGCGCTATCAGCGCTGAGGTGTCATCGGACCTTTCCATTCACGACTGCCATGATTACGCGCATTTATCGCTACCCTTTATCTTTCCTCACTCATGCTCTGTAAAAAGCCTGTTTTTAGTCACTCTGAAAAAAGATTATTTAGAACATTGAGGTATGGTTACTGATACTAATTTCAGCAGACGCGAATGGGAGACGCAAATCGCACACTCATTGACTCGCAGGCTGTCGATTTCCTGAAGCTTAACCTGCAGCTCGTGATGTATGCGACACAGCATGCGATGTAGTGCGCGGTGCTTGAATGAGTTATTGTGATCAATTCTTAATCGATTCTCAGTCTTATAGGAATAAATTTACTACAAACAGATGAAAACGAACACAACAAAGCAGTTGCATTTAAGGCCATTGAAAATGAAGTCTAAACTGAACTCTCAATTTTGTAAAAACATTTAGCTTAGCACTTGTTATAATCGAAAATGAGCGCCCAGTTGCCCATTTGTGATATCATATTGATGGAGGTGCTTAAAATAGGTTATTAGTATCTGAAATCACAGGTTTTTTTCGGAGTATTGGGGTATGTTTCAAACTGTCACAATCCTAGAACTTCCCGCAGAACAAACTTCCCTTAATATATAAGTAGAAAGGTATGCACGTGTGCTTGTTTAATACATTTCCATGTAACTTGAGGAGCAGCAAGGTACTTTTACTACTGCGTACGGTTTGTGCGCGATGCCTACAGGTATCAGTCACAACGTTTTAAAAAAAATGGCAGCAATAATTCCACGGAGTGAATGATGGAGAGGGGGCGAAGCATCCGTCCGTCCATTCATTCTTGCTTCCGTCCGTCCATGCGTTCGTCTGGGTGGCCACCCGTGCGTCCATCCATCCGTCCGTGCGTGTATGGTTCGTGCGTCCGTCCGTGCGTCCGTATATGCGTCTGTCTGAGTGTCCGTTCGTTCACCTATTCAACACTCCATGTACTATCCTCTCGCATCTTTTCATCATATATTTCTCATGTGGAAGCACCGTTATCCAGCGGACATTGCAAGGATTGAACGAGAGGAGGCACACGCACACTTTCTTACGGCTTGCACTTCGTGTCTACTTCCTACCTTTAACCACCTCGAGGTCATGGTATATACCAGTTCACTGTAATCATGGCACTGCGGCCCAACGCTCGCTAAACCTTCTAAAGCCAAGGAGGTTACACCCAGCGAGTATAACGTAGCAACCCTTTCTTGTCAGATACTGCTCAATGTACATGCAAATGGCTGCTAATGGGGAACGAGAGACAGGAGAATTCGGCTTTTAGTTGAAGCGCACGCTGCGAATTTTTATTGTTCAACACGCACACGAGAAATGTTCACCGGCACCACCTTGCACGTCTAAACGTAAGACTGGTTACACACTACGACTACGACTACTAGGGACGAATGGGTGCCGCTTTAAGGAGCTTCGCCCCTAAAAAAAAAAAAGCTCTGTAATGTTAAAACTAACGAAATAATAGCCTGTACAGGTGGAAGGTTCACGCACCGTTTTTGTCTCCGTTGCTCTTGTCTAGCCTCGCCGGTGTGCGGTATCTTTTTGTCACTGTATAGGCTCCATCTGCTGCAATTGTTTGTTCGATCTGTTCGGCATCAGGCTACGAACACGCAGCTGTACGTTCAGGTTACATGTAGCTGGAAAAGAGAATCACAGCCACCAGAGTACATTGGTCATTCTGCAGGAGCCTACCGACACCATGGTGCCTCGGTGGCAGTTAGAATCTCGCACTTACTATACGGAAAGATAAATGCAACTAGAAAGAGTTGTGAACGATTGAAAAACACAGTTTTCATTTAACTTGTAGAGTACTATGAAGCAGCTTGATAGCAGACGTGCTGACTATACTTCTGGAAGTAGACTTGAGCGTAATTTACTGCAACATTGGCTTGCTACAACTCCCATCCAAAATGAAATGTATGGTGAAAATATGGACGCAGATAAATACCTTAACGTAGTGCGGCACTGCCAATGCAGAGATGTCGAGTTGTTTCCCCCGTCTAGGTAACCTGCTATTACTATACTCGTTTCAATGCACTCAGTAGATTCTACTTTCTACATTCTACTCAATGCTCCGTACACTCTGTCCAGTACTCTGGCAATTGACTCAATAATCGGCCTGTATTCTTAAGCCTGGCTAAACTGTCACCTTCCCTATCATTATTGTGTCCTCAAAGCGCTTTAAGTGCATAAAATCGTAAGCAAATCAAAAGATGTGTTTGGAAATGTTGCCTTCATTTTATTGCGATAGCAATTATATGGACAGTCTCGGCTGGATTTGTCACCGTCGTCGGCGTCCCCGTCACTCATGGTACATTTATACGTATTTATATATATGAAACAAAGAAATCGAGAAAAAAATCAGGAAAAGGTATGATAGAACGCATAGAATCTGACACAAAAGACACCTGAGAAATCGAGACAGGGACAACATCCATCGGAAATGCAGCCGCCGCAGCTGGGATTCGAGCCCGCGCCCTGCGGGTCAGCAGCCGAGTACCTTAGCCACTAGCCACCACAGCGGGGCGAGCGTGGCACCTCTGATTGTTAGTGTGAGGCGTCAGGCACTGAGCCACGAGTAGCACTCCCTTGAACGTTGAACAGCAAGCTATTTATGTCTATCATTCACCATCTCGGAAGGAACTATCATGTTTTCAGAATTACTAGCAAGATGGCACAATGAGCGCGCATTGCCACATTGTCACGACATGGTGGCGCGTGCTTTCGTTTCCACGCGAAATTCGCCCCGTAAAGAGGGGGCAGCGTGGACCTCATGCGCGTGCTTAACTCGCAGTGGGGTAATTGTACGTCTTGGCTGGTCTTGGGCTTTCACCAGAACAATTTTATTGTAGTTACCGGGCACGCAAAGGTCCCTGCGATCGTTGCGCAGTCTCCCTTTGCGAAAATGGCGGGCTTTTCAGACACAGAGAAGGAACAACTGAGACGCTTATTCGTGTTCATCTGTAGCAGTGAGTACGTTTGTGTGTTATTTGTGCGTGAGCAACGCGATAATGTTTTGATCTGCTTGCCATTCTGCGCGTGACTTTCCAGTTTGTTGCTATCGCGTTCATTGCTTCGCCTTTGCGGCAAAGCTGTGACTTTTTTTTGTTTTGCTTACGAAGCACGTGAAGGGAACAGTGAAAGAATAGGTGAACTGAGGAGTAAAGAATAGGTTTGCTCGGTAATACGCAGTGCTTTCTGGTAGGAGCAAAAGAGTACTTGCGAGTGCCATTCTCGCACGTCTATTGTAGCATGGGGATAAGTTTTTGAACATCACTGTTCAATACTCAGTTGCTGCATTCCAGTTGAACATTTTATTGAAAATGTACGGTGCGCTGTGGTCACTGTCGTTCCCAGAGCCAGCGATGGAGAGTACGAGCGCAGGAAGCAAGTGCACCAATCCGTGCATGGGGGCCGGCAAGGTGTGTCACCCGGATTCCAGGAAAGATGCCAATGGGTGCTTCGTGCAAGACTGTCACTGCTGTACGTATGCGGTTCTGCGAGCGAGCTCCCCTAACATTGGTAGTGAAGCTCTTTTGGTCATGTTTTCGTTCACACGTATTGAGTACCACTGAGTTGCAAGACTGTAGTCCTAACGATCGTGTCACTGAATTGTTGGCTTTTTAAGTCAACGGATTTGCAGTTTCAGTAAAGACTCCAGACTTCACTGAAGTAAAAATTGGCAGTTTTAGTAAAATGCTGCGGTAAAGACTATCTAGTGATTATTATTGACAGTCATTGCGTTTACTTGGTTCAATGAAAGCCTCTTTCTGTACATACGCACGTCAAGTGATATGCAGGAAATATTGTGCAGCAGTAACTGCTAAAGCAGTGGTAAGTAGTAGCATGAGTACAAAACCTACCATCTTTGTTTGAATGCCCAGTCGTGGCAATGAGAAGTTCCTCCTATACGACGGACAAAAAACTATAATTTAGATGTGGTGGTCCGTTCCTTTTTTTTCGATGCACTCATATGAGAACGAAGCAAAATGTTCTGTCCCGAAACGAAGGCTTCTCCAACATGCATGTAATAGTATATGCAGGATGCGGACGACGTCTTGCTTCAAGCGAATCTGGAAGATAAAGAAAACTTTTAATGAAAGATAATGTTATAAAAACTAGATCAATACTTAGGTTAAGGAAATAAACTGTCGTAATAGTTTTTACAAGAGAAAGTTTTTGGCAGGCGCACGCATTGCTCCAATGATTTTTTTTGCATGAGTTTAGGTAAACAAATACAAGGCAAAGCAAGAGCACTAATTATGAATTTCATGGATTACCGTGAGAAGGAGGAAGCAATGCCTAATTCCAAGAAACTAAAGGGTACTTCTTTGAGTATCAGTAATGATTACTCAAAAGAAACAGTCGAACTAAGAAAGAAACTATGAGAAAGTTCAGCGCCAGACCGAGCTAAGGGAGCGAGGGTCTCAATGGTGCATGATAGACTGAAGATAAACGGGCGCGTGTTTGTATGGGATCTTCAAAAAAAAAATAAACGCCATCTTTTTCAAAACTGGAGTGATAAGAATGATAACAGAATGCAAGCGACGCCAGTATGGGGTGCGCATGACCGACATGAATCCTTTGACTCGGACAGCTCTGCTGATAGTCCGAAAAATCAATCTCAATCATAGCTAAGAATTCTTGTCCAAATTCCTCTTAGCATCGTAAATAAAGTTACAGAATTAGAATATCTTTTATTGCCACATAGTCCGCATGTTGTATCATTAACGAGAAACATGGCTACGCGATGAAATACGCAATGATTGCATTATTCCTCCAAGGTACAAGTTTTTCAGATGGGGCAGAGATTCACGAGGCGGCGGTGCTGTTGTTAAAAGTTCCATCTTAACTTGCACGATTCAATGTGATGTTCGCGAAACTGTATGGTGTGAGATTGCATTCAACAATGGAGTATACATTATTGGCTCAGTATACAGACCACCTGTGCGTGAGCCTCAGTTTCTGGATTTGTTAAGTGATTTTTTGTGTGACCATGTTAACGGGAGCACGAGTTTGATAATGGCCGGAGACTTCAACTTCAGACACATTGACAGGCAAAACGTTTTGCCGGGTGAGACCGAAACAATTAGATGCGAAACACTTTCGCAAATTCCATTCTGCCATGGCCTAAAACAAATTGTGCTTAAACCAACGAGGATTACAGGTTCGTCGAAGTGATTATTAGGCATCGTGTTCTTGTCCCAGCACATAACAGGCATGTTTTATTTAACATGGTTTAAATATTTTAGATCGCATGTCCGACCACAAAATGTTGTCTTTAGTCATTAAAACTTGTGCATGCAGTTTAGAGAAATCGTTCCTTCCTGTAAAAGTGAAGGACTTTAAAAGGCAGATGACACTTCCATCATAGATTTGTTTGAGCACCACTTTAATGAATTCGAGCGAGAATCACATCTTAAATCTGTGGAGTAATTGTGGCAGAGATTTAGCCCAACGTCGCAACTTGTGATCGCTTTGTCTCTACTCGTATTAAGAAAACTCGTAAACCAAATCCCTGGATAACACGAAGCATTATACATACGAAACGGCGAATTATTAGATTAAGAAGAAGTAAAAAAATGAAGAACGACGAAAGTTGCAGCTATAAAAATCAAGTTAAAAGAAGCCCATGTAAATTCTAAAAAAAACGTTCTTTGGCCAAACGCTTATGCACTTTCTTAAATGTTCGCCATCCAAATTCTAGCGTTACTTCAGTGACAGAAAGAAAAGAATTGAGCAGAACGAACATGAGGGTTGTATCTTGACAAAAGTTGAACACTTAGCCAATAGTTTTATTTGCTTCTTTCAATCTGTTTTCACAATAGACCAGGGCGATAAGATAGGGACATCTATCAGTAACAATGCAACAACCGCAATTAATCCTGTTATTATAAACCTCGAAGGTGTTTTTCAGTTACTGCTTGAGCTAGATGAGAAGAAAGGAAGTGGTCCGGATAACCTACCAACAGAGTTTCTCAAGAGATACGCAGAATGGGTCTCGTTTTATTTAGAAACAATATTGGTGAAATCGGTTGAGACGCGATCACTTCCACAAGACTGGCGCAATGCAGTGTAATTCCAATTTTTAAAACGGTAACCGTTCGTTAGTAAACAAATACCGGCCCGTATCCTCAAAAAGTAATTTTACGATGTGAGGACCTAATAAAAGACTCCTAAATCGACACAAATTACATCAGACTGCAAAAGGGCATCGCTGTTTTTTATCGTCGGTTTGCTTTAAACTTCTGGAACATCTAATACTAAAATATATTCATAGTTTTGTTGATTCTAGCCAGTTACATGCGCAAGCCAACATGGGTTTTTAATGGTCTTTCTACTGTGACTCAATTAGCTGAAACTCCCCATGATTTCAATAAAAACAGCGATGCCCTTCTGCAGTCTGATGTAATTTGTGTCGATTTAGGAAAGAGCCTTTGATAAGGTCTCTCATCGTAAATTACTTTTCAAACTGAAAGATTAGGAATAAGCGAAGAAGTGTTTAAAATGGATAGAGGCCTATTTATCCGCACGTCAACAGACTGTGAAAATTGAGAATTACACTTGAAGACCACTGGCCGTATACTCGGGCGTTTCCCCAAGGATCTGTTTAGAGACCAATTTTTTTCTGATATTTGTTAATGATTATGTTCAATATTTGAGGCTCCTATTAAATAAAACTTTTTGCAGATGACTGCTTGATTATTCCCAAAGTTACTTGCGACAGGTGACCAAATTATTCTAAACAGGCGCTTACAGGCATTAGATAAGTGGTGCATAATATGTGACATGGAAATAAACTATAGCAGGACGACATTTACGCATATTCTCCTTTAGTGGGTGGGAATCTGTCATACATGTATCGCATCGGAAGTAACCCTTTAAATAATGCCGCTTGTTTCAAATACCGAGGAGTTAGTATTATGCACACATTGAAATGGCCAATCGCATATCGATAACATCTGTTTCTAAGGCACACAAACGCTGGTATTTCCAAAAAAAACTGAAACATGCCACACCAGATGTAAAACCGACTGCTTACCAAAACATTCATACGTCCTGTCTTAGAGTACGCTAGTATTGTGTGGTCGCTCACCAGAAGGTGTTGTGGACAGAAATCGATAGAATAAAAACGTTAGCAGTACGCTTCATATGTGGTGGATACCGATGCACACACTCAGTCACAGCTTTGTTAAAGCCCTGTGAGCTTGAGTCTTTGGGAATATCACAGGTGGCAAGCATCGCCTCAAATTTCTTTTTAAGATCATAAGCGGGCAAACAAAAATAATAAGGATTTACATCTTCAGCCCCCTGGAAGGCGATGTAATTGTCTTAATAATAGCGTAGCAATTCAATCCTATTTCACACGCACCAAAGCTTTCCGCCACTCCTTTTTCCGAGACACAATAGATATGTGGAATAGTTTACCCAATGCAGGTTGTGCAACAAACAACGTCAGTTAATTTGAAAATGCATTAGACAGTTTTCCTTGTAGTGATTCTGTTGTGAGCATTTATTCGTAATTTTTATGTGTATAGTCACTGTGTTTGTTTCTTATTTTTTCTGTTGTTGGTTATGCATCTAGTATTCATATGTGCTTTTGAATTTGTCTTTTTTGTGCGAAAGTTAAGTAATTTGTGACCACACTACTTGTAATGACCCCAAAACACGGGGTAGACAGTATCAATAATAAATTAATAAAAACTGCACAATGATGACAGGTTGTACAAGTCATTGAAGATAGTATGGCTGACATCTAGCTGACGTAGTCTGCATTCGACAAAATTTATTGGTAAAAAATTTTCAACGAACATTTTTGTTCAGCCGACGCTGTATTCTTTCTTTTGTATACAAACATCCAGATAGGTTTGATGAGAATGACATAAGGAATCAGGTTCGGCACTTGTTGGGCATTATAAATTAGCGTTTTGTTTTTCTATTTAAAATCATTCTCATTCTTTAATTTCTTTCTTTTTTCTGTAAGGCCACCATAGGTACGCTTCGGGTGTTCGTTGTAGATTCATAATGGTTTCCTAGGTTTTTTTGCCGTTTTATGAGGTTCACATATGTAAAACGTTCGCAGGCATTTTGCTCAACTCAATCCAGTGATTTTCACGTTCAAAATTAATTCAATCGCGTGTTCGTTGTTTATACAGGAAGAAAAAAATGCGGTACTCTGGCACGTTACAGCTTCATTCGTATGAGCTTTTTCGCAACAGAACCGGCAACTCATTATTTATTGCCACGCATCAACGGGATGTTTTCTTTAAGTCCCTTTTCAGTGTTAATCTAATTATCTACTTAGCAATAAGCTGAAATGATATTAACTCCTCCCATCGTGCAAACTCAAGTTTTCGAAACTTCCAACAATATGTTCAAAGCAGTACAATGCTAGAACAAATATCTGCATTGATCTGTGCTTCATTCTTGGATATATCATCGGTTTTACTTTGATTATATTTGAGGCTTAACGTCCTGAAACCACCATATGATTATGATAGACGCTGTGTAGTAGACACCTCCGGAGATTTCAGCCACCTGAGGTTGAGAATAAAAGGTGGGGTTGAGAATAAAAACCTGTCGCCTGAGTGACGACAATATTTATAGATTGTTCCTGAATCCCGTGTGGAATTGCAGCGCCAAACGGCACTGCTGCCATATACCTGTGGGAAACAGAGATAACAGCACGGACAACTGGCTGACTCCGTCACTTATACCGTCGACCAACGGCATATAGCGATGCTCTTCCCTTGCTGCTCCGCCTGCACAACTGCTTATGATGCGCGGAAAAAGCGTTTCAAAACATTTGAACTCAACAAAAAAAAATAACCTTTTACCACGCTAATCAAAGCAGGTACCACTAAACGCTGGGTTATAATATCTAGATACCTAATACAGACGAGAACCATTCACGACCAGGAAGGTGGGTGAGGGTGGTTGTAAGTGTGTGGCCGTCGGCCCCTTTCTCGCCCATTCCTGATTTTTTCCTCAGTGCGATAACTCATGGTAGAGCTTCTTAGAGGCGCCATTAATAAAATGATATGGTTCTTAGCTATTTATTTATCTATTTATTTATTTACGGATACTGTCAGCCAGGCTATTACACGAATGGAAAAAAAGTACATGAAAAAATAGCGATTCTTCCTAGAACAGAACATAGTTAACAAATACAGTCAGAAGTAACAAATTAAAGGACAAGAATGAAGTCATCAAAAAAACGCAACGAATAACAAAACCAAGACTTTAATCATTGATTGCACTTGAGCATGCAGAAACAAATATAGTAATATTAATTACAAACGAGGATATGTGGTAGGTGTTTAGAAACATATCTATGGATGAGCTTGAAACGGCTTCATCGCTCAACAAATTCCATTCAATGGTAGTTCTTGGGAAAAAGCTATACTTAAAACAATCGGTGGAAACAGCAGGTGTAGGAATAAACATTGAATGACGATGTATAGAAGTTTCAGTATGAAAATATCGAAATTTTCAGCATACCCTATATGAACACGGTTATTATAATGAGGTAAAGATACTAAAGTCTTTCGTGTTTTGTCATAGCCTGAATCGTGGGTAGCTCCGCTAGCGCACACAGTTGAGATGGGGAATCTTTCCATCGATATTTATTGAATATAAACCGGACGTCTAAACGCTGATTTTTTTTAACTTTTTATGTTTGTAATTGTGAATGGATCCCAGACAATTGTGTATTCAGTTATTGGCCTAATAAGTGTTTGGTCAGCTAAACATTTAAATTCTTGTGTCGCAAATGGCACAAGAAAATAAATGAGTCCTTATACATAGGTAAAGTGGTGACGAATTTATGTTTGTAGGTTCAATGTGTTCGTTATGAGTGTTGAATTCTTGTCAATGTCCAAAGAATGCCGCTGCGAACTTGTAATGTGCTGAAAGTTAAGTACCATTTCATGTGCAAACACCCTGCCAAGATGTGGTACCAGATCACCGCACCGATAAATAAATATAAATGTATAGATAACTGTATTAGGCCGGTTGGTGGCTATGCCACTTTGAAGCTGCTAGAGTGGACGAATGCATAGGTCGGTAAACCCACTCATGAATCAAGTTACTCCGACTGCCTTACACTCAAATGAAGCTGTAAGTTTTGCCAACTGGATCATGACGCATTTTGACCACCCTCTCCTTTCATTACCGTTTACGCAGATTCGCCGAACGCCGCACACACCTGTAGCAATCCGTGCAACGCCACTGGCCAGGTGTGCCACTTCAATTCACCCATGGACGAGCATGGATGCTACCTGCCATCCTGTCAATGCAGTCAGTACACAATGCTACACTTGGTAAATCAAGATTGGTGGAAAACAGGGCGAAAAGTCCACTAGAGCGAGACTACAGTGAGACAGGGGCTTGACACTCCTTGAGGTATACAGGCAGAGTCAAATCAGGGAATGTTCATAAGCAGTTTATTTTCCCCGGTGTTCACCCTCTTAAGGCTTGCGCTGGTAAAGTATGAATTTATTGTCGTATCAACATTATCAGTCGCTCTGTTAAACATTATTTCCATATTGGTGACTTAACGTGGAACCCGTATTTATCACCATGTTGGGTTTACATTCGGCAGTAATTTGGCTGAGCGTGTGGCGGGCTAGCGTAAGTGCATCGCTTGATGGGGACTGTGCTGGCGAACACAGAAAAGCTTAAGAGAATTTGGAACCATGTTCATATTAAGCTGTTTACTCGTCAACGCTCGAACATGCTGTGTCATGATTGACAGAGCTGGAGTGGGTAGTTATCACTTTGTCTTCACTATAGCAAATTCGTAACATGATGACAAGAATAAGATTCGTAGTGCGCAAAAAAAAATTCACTGCCGCTTTAGTCGCGCGTTACAAAGGCCTGCCTTGACGCGTTATTTTATCTCGGGGAAGGTTGTCCATAGATTGTATTTGGATCATTTAAAGCAACCTTTCCAAACTTCGTGCTCTAACATCATCGATTAGCATAAAAATATTAAGGACTATTCATCAGCAGAGACAGCTCTTTCCTAAACGTTTACTTGAACGACCCCAATGTTAACTGCATGACCAAGTATGCGTTTTTTTGCAACATTTTCGACAGCATTACACGTTATTTACAAGTACATGCGTCACAAATTAGTGTTTGTGCCCACAGTAAAACTTATTGAAAATTCATTTGGAGAAACGATCACATTGTAGGACATGTTTCTTCCATGAAAGAAATGCGTAATATAGAACATAGTGTCGACGTTTGAAGCGCCATAAAAACTCCACAAATGCGCACAAGTGTATAGTCAAATGTCTGCCATAGCTATGTAGCAAAATGTTTTATTAAGGTAAATAATGAAGAGT
>WOVY01015465.1:0-23313 GCA_013436015.1 Rhipicephalus annulatus | reverse complement strand
GCGTCCATTGAGTTCACAATGTTTTCAGAAACGTCTGAATTTGGCTATGTATTGACAATTACATGAAAAAAAGACAACAGAAAATTGATATACATAAGTAAACCATTATTTTTACTGGTATACCACTTGATTACCTTGCTTAAAATTATTTATTGAGTTAATTTGAAAAAAACGTTTGAAGAGAAAAATTCTTCTCTGACGCCCTTTCACTAAGGCTGCGCCAAGGAAGAGACTCTAAGAAAAAAGAAGAAAAAAAATTGGTACCAAAAATAAACGACCGGCGTGAGTTTCGAACTTCGAGAAACAGTGGAAATTTTTCAGCCATATTCGTGATGGTCGGAAAAACTCTGGTTGTTGTGGCATAGAACATACAGTTTGCTGAATATACTTTAGAGGGAACTCTGGCGCTAGCATTTATAGGAGCTTCAATGCACCATACTTCAGTGAGCATAAGAATCTTTGGTAGTACATGGATTTGTCTAATTTTCTTAATTTTGGCTCCGTGTGTGTTTGTGTGGCTTCGAAATGTTTTTTCACGAAAGAAGAATCAGCAAACTTTCAGGGGTTGCACTTCACCACATTAATATTTTAGGCCTACCATGTCAAATTGAGTCACGAAGTTTAAAAATGTGTCGTTTTTTTTCAAACCAAACATAAAACCAGCAATGAACAAAGCCACAAGTGCGATCGCCACCCGCAAGTTCGAAGACTGGCTATTCTGTGCACTACCCATTACTCCCATGGTCGCTGAACATTGGCAGTGCCGAAGTCCCCTCAGGTTAATTTAAGGGAACTCTGACGAATGGAATCATGACCTGAGTTGTAATCACGCTTTATTAGTTTTTTTCTTTCTAGCCATACTCGTTTTGTAGCGCCTCAGACTTCTGGCATTGCACGCAATACAATTTCGCACATGTTCTGCTAGCGAAATATCGGATGAAACAAAAGCAGACGAGGAAGAAGAGATCAGCGTGTGTGAAGAGAAAGCGCTGGAAGGCATCTTTTTAGAGTCATTGTCTTAGTCAATTTCTGTACGTCTCCCGGATAACACTTCTATATTAGAAGCAGAGCATTAAGTAATTATTTTCGCCTTTAGAAAACTTTTAATCAATGAATCGGCAGTTCTTATTGTTACTGATCCACTTTCCTTATGCAGACACATAACCTCAGCTTCTTCTTAGAAAAGTCTCGCTTCTTTATTCCCAAAACAGTGCCGTTGGTGTGGATGCCAGGTCACTCAGACACATATATCATTGAAATGGCCGACACTCTTGTTCTGTGGTTTCGCCACTGAATCACAATTTCGTAAGTATTTTTTACTCCAGCATTCCATAAAAATTACAATACCAGTGCCAATATACGGCCGTCTTTGTTTAGCTTGGAATACAATTCGTGGTCTCCTCGCAAATTAGAAGTGTGCATCACAAAATTTCAATTCTGAATTTCGCCTCTTTATTTCGTATACACAGATCCGGTCAGCTGCTATCTCCAACCATGTCTACTGTCAAATGCCGGAAACCACCGTACACTATTTACTTTTTTGCGGACGTTTCACAAGTCATATCCTTTTCTTTGTCGCTATTTCTCTGGAGCCGCAGGAACACGAGCGTCTACGTAGCAGTTTTAGAATTTTTTCGAAAACACAAGATGGTTTACTTGTTAAATTTTCTTTTTCTTTTTTTAACTGAAGAAATTCTAGTTCTTTGGAATTATCATCCATGTATTTGCGTCAGTTCTTAGTTATTTACCTAAATTATTTGTAAGTCATCTTATGATTATGCACTGTTAAATAACCTAGATGTATAAATAAATATTTTTTCTTCATCAAAATAAAAAATTCTTTTCCCCAATACAATAACTGCTGACTTAATGGCCATACTCACATAGTGAGTACGATCTGAAGCATGTGGGAACAGCAGGCGAGCAATCAAGCGTGCCGATTCATCACTCAGACAACTTCTGTTCATTCGTACCGGACATAAGCCGGGCTTAGGAATCGTCACTGTTAATATCAAGGTGAATTTACTCATACTTCACTGAAGTGTTCACCACCGCGGGAGTTCAATGATTACGCTGATTGGCTGTGCACCCGCAAGATGACGCTTTGATCTCGTCGAATTTTTCTAAAGGCGAAATTCTGGTGACCCTTGTAGACGTAAGGTAAAGAAATCCACGTAGTAGAAATTTCCACAGCCCTACAATACGCCATCGCTTATTATCGTATCGTGTCTTGACACACAAACAACACTAAATCATTCTTTTTATTGTGACAGGTATACCACTGGATCTGAGGTGAGTCATTGTAATACTAGCCTGTTGGAAAATACTCGTGACTGGGTTAACATATAATTGTAATTATACACGTTGGACAAATGCTAGACATTGATATGCAAATACACCAAGACGTTGCGTACGTGTCCGTATTGCTACACCAACATAAGATAAATATCGAATACTACATCAAACTCCTCTGGTCTAAATCCAGGTCGAGCAACGATTTGCACTCGCGAATCTTGCGCTCGTGCCAACTGTACAGGTTCCTGCCACCATCAAAGAACAGTAGGCCCATTTCAGTGCGACACTTCTTGATCAGGAGTTCGAGGAACAACAAGTTGATCCTTGTGCTCAGCTGCGGCATTTTCCCTTCTGGAGAACGTTGACGTCTTTGGCTTCTTGGAGATGTTCATTGCTGTTGTCACTCGCACCATCGTTGTTCCAGCCAGAGCTGGCTGTATACCATTGGCGTTTCCCCAGCTGTACTTGGCCGGTGCACCGTTAGACTGCCCTCCCGTGCCCTTGCCTGAGGAATGTGTCGTGTATCCTCCCCCAACCATTGCTTGACTGGTCACCTCCTGGCAGACTAGCAGCTGCTGTTGCTCAACTAATCACAGTCTTGTTAGCCGCGTGGCCTTGACCAGGGTCAAAGTCGCCCGTAGTGCACCCACTCTCAAAGCCTCAGCCATTTAGACCTTTTGTAGTGGTCAGCCTCAGTGCCTCCGTCTTTTTCGGCGAAAATGTTCAGAAGCTCTTAGGGCTAATTACACTGCGTCTCCTGGTAAATCTGCTGCAATAGACGTTTGAGTTAGCCTCACCTAGATAGCCCACTTAGAGCATGACCAATTTGTCCAGAATGCCCACCCAGAACATCACGAACCAGTTGATCTTTGTGCTTATGCAGGGGCACGTCCTCTTCTGTGCTATGTTGACCTGATTGTGGTTCTCGGAGATTTCGCTGCCGCAGTGGTACATGTCACCCGCCTTGGTAAATGCTTCCGATGAAGTTGGCAGCCAACTGGATGAGTGAGGTCAGCTCTCGTCGTGTAAGCTGCCACGCAGTGTGGGGCTGGAGTGTACGGTGCTTCTCCGGAATCTTTAGTTTGTCGTTCTGTGATTTGTACGAGCCGCAGATCACTCTGTCATATCCTCGTGCCTTCGAACCCTTAGGTGATGACTATTGCGCTTCCAATGAAGCCTCACTCGGGTCTAGAGCTGGCGCGCACTGCCTCCGACAGTTACAATGCCGTGCTGAACGATGACTGAATCAGCCTGGTTCGAAGTGGTGCACTGTACCAAGTGTTCTACTGGGAGATCTGACGCTGGGCACTCGCTGTCATTCGGGGTTGTGTGCCCGTAACGTTGGACATGTCGAGCTTGTCTCCGAACTCGAGTAATATGCGAATGCGAAAGAGCTCGAGATGTCTCAACCAGTACCACTAAATTCTACTCCATTGGTGCATGGCCACAGACAAACCTCGTTTGGTCATGGCTCACGGTGGCCTACAGCTCATCGACGTATAGATCTGATCCACAGGTTAACGCAAAAGTGTTTTTGTGTTCTGTGAGACGGCATGTAACTGGCAACCTTGTGTAACACGTTGATCTAGTCGGTTCGCGGTTTTGTAGTCGTTCCTATGCGCATGCGGGCTCTATGAGTTGATTCATGCCGTTGCTCCGGTTTATTATTTTTTTATTTTATTTACAAGTACTGCTGTCCCATGCCTGGGACTTTGCAGGAGCGGGTACAGAAAAATCAACGAAAGCACAGAAACAAACAATAGTGCACACAAATTTATGTGACTAACACATAAAATTTTCCCGAACTCTACAGTGTTCAGTCTACGCAATGCACCATCAAGCTTGTTCCAAATTTCCACCACACGCGGAAAAAAAGAGAATTTGAAACAATCCAAACGGGACCTGAAGGGTACAAGGTTCAAAGCGTCTGTACTACGTGTTGAACGCGCTGATATATCAGCGAAAGATAAGAGCGCGTGAACGCGGGTCATTTGGTGTACTATCTTGTGTAACAAGATAATACTCTCACGTGTACGGCGGTGTTCCAGTGAATGAAGTGACAACAATTGAGCATGTGAAGACGGGGAGAAGTCCCGATAATAACGGTTAAAAACGAACCGTATAGCCTTATTCTGCAGAGATTCTAACCTGTTTTTATCTTGCTCAAGATGAGGCGGCCAAACCACAGAGGCGTACTCGAGCATCGGTCTCACTAGTGTCTTGTAGGCAGTTAACTTACAATCTTTTGTCGAGTTTTTCAATCTTCGCTTCAAGTAACCAAGTTTCCTTAGAGCTTGACAAGTTATCTGATCAACGTCTTTGCCCCATTTAAGGTCATGTGTAAAGGTGGTGCCTAGGTATTTGAATGCACTCACATGTGCTAGGGTGGACCCATTGTAGTTATAACTGAAACTGAGAGGCTGTTTCTTATTTGAGAAAGTCATAGCTATAGTTTTCTTGTAATTTATGGGCATTTGCCACGTTGAGCTCCAATCACAGAATAACGAGAATACGTTGTTGAGGACTGACTGGTCTTGAAAGGTAGTAATGCAGTTATACAGTACAGAATCATCGGCACACAGACGTATGTTTATAGGGGTTCCAGAGATGGCATTAACAACATCATTAATAAATATAATAAACAAGAGAGGCCCTAGCACAGAGCCTTGCAGCACACCGGATGTGATTTCAACAGGGGATGACTGCACCTGGTTGAAAGTAACGAACTGAGATCGAGAACGCAAGTAATCTGCAATTCAACCGAGTAATTTAGAATCTTTAAGAAAAGAACTAAGTTTTAGAAGAAGTTTTGTATGGCATACGTTGTCGAAAGCTGTCGAGTAGTCTATGAAAATTGCGTCTGTCTGACCCCTTTTGTTAAGTGATGTGGCAATGTCATGGGTGAGTTCTAGGAGCTGCGTTTTTAGAAAATCCAGTTCGAAAGCCATGCTGACACCGGGACAGAAGGTTGTTTGCGTCCAAATACTCAACAATATGTTTATGAATGACATGTTCCAGTAGTTTACAGCTTGTTAAAATTAGAGAAATTGGCCTCTAATTTGGAATGAGCTGCTTATTGCCAGATTTATATAACGGGACAACATTAGCTGTCTTCCAAAGCTTGGGGACAGTAGCCGACGCAAATGATTTATTAAAAATGACAGTCAAGTAACGAGCGCACCATTCAGAGTACCGCCTCAAGAACGTATTAGGAATGCCATCAGGACCGGAACTTTTAGTCACATCTAATTTTAGTGTCAAATTGTGAACACTTGAACAAGAGATTGTGATGTCTGGAATTGTAGACTGAACAAAGTTGCAAGCATAATCTGGGATAGTGCCATCATCACGAGAGAAAACTGACTTGAAATAGTTGTTGAAGCTTCCTGCAATAGTGTTAAGATCGGAGCATGATTGGTCATTTATAAGAAAGCAAGACTGAGCAGATGATTTCGGGTTAATAGACTTCCAGAATTTGGTCGGGTTTTCTACCATAAACCGTGACAATGTATTGTTGAAATAGAAATTTTTCACTTCCTGCAATTTCGCCTTCAAAGTACACTTCAAAGAATTTAGCAGTGGTGATCGCGCAACTGACAAAAGAGGACGACCTTTGCGAAGTCGCTTTATACGGCGAGTTAGTTGAATAATTTCCCGTGTGTACCACGGATGTTTTGGATTGCGTTTAATGCACTTTTGAGGCACAAACTTTGATATGCACTCCTGCACAATACCATGATAATGACCAAGGAGTACATTTACATCACTGTGTTCACTGCTAGGAAAAAATCTTCAAATCTAGATGCCAGCGTATCGATAATAGAGTTGTCATCGGCACGACTAAAATCAAGCACACGCTTAAATTCAGGTCGTTTTGGTGGGCACACTATGTTGAGGCACGCAATTACAGCATTGTGATCGGACAAACCTGTGACAACCTCACTGTGGTATCCCTTTTTGCAAAATTCGTCGCTTATGAAGACAAGGTCAAGTATTGAGTTTTCACGGGTAGGGGAAGTAACAATTTAAGTGAGGTCAAATGACAGTGCCATGTTTACGAGCGAGTCACAAAGCTTTTTGTCACGACCGTAGGATGGAAAATTATTCCAGTCAATGCACGGGGCATTGAAATCGCCAGTTAAAATTAATTTGCCTAGGTGAAGCTTGCGATCTAAACTATAGTTGGTAATATCAGAAAAAACGTCAGAAGTTTCGTTTGGAGGGCGATAAATAGCTCCTACAGCAATAGCCTGGCCAGAAATTTCTAACTTGCACCAGATAGATTCTGTGTTTGGCAGATCAGGAAGCAAAAAAAGTCAATGAAATTTTTGATAAAAAGTGCTACACCCCCTCCACGACCACATAGTCTGTCTTTGTGTAAAATTACATAACCCGGGGTCAAGATTTAAACATCTAAAACCGAATCATATAACCAGCTTTCGTTGACGCAAATAATTGAGGGCTGGTGACACTCAATGAGCCAATTGAAGCTATCAATCTTGTTTGCTAAGCTACGTGCATTAATATTCAAAATGACCAAATTTTCATCAATACGCAATCACTCTGGAAGTCGTGGTTGACGTGAGTGTAAAGGCGCACGTGCGGGCGGCCGCTCAGGCGCGTGTTGAGAATGTTTGACAAGGGTGCCGCTGGCTTCGTCCCAGCTATAACGGACGTTGTCCACGATAAGAGCATCGTGGCGAAGTCGGACTTTATCTGCATTTTTTCTGATGTCAACCGAGTGCTGCCAAAAAGACTTGCGTATTTGTCGAACACCTGCCGAGAAGTCTTCATTTATGTATATTTTTGATCCTTTAGGTTTTCTTGTGTTTCCTAAAATTTGTGTCTTCGTACGAAAATCAGTGAGCTTTATAATAACAGGTCGTGGGCTACTATTCTTTTTTTGCGTTCCTGGCCTGTGCCACCGCTCAATGTTTTCACACTTGACGCCTAATTTGACATTTATGAGTTCATGCACAGTTTCCAGTAGCTGATCCGGAGTCTCTTTCTCTGTTTCCGTCAATCCGTAAATGATCAGGTTGTTCCTGCGAAGGCGGTTTTCCAAGTCGTCGTTACGGTGGTCAAGAATTTCAACCGTGTTTTTTAGGTCCCTCACAGTGCTTTCGAGCTCGTTCAATCGAGGAACCAGGTCCGCAGCCGCAGCTGTCCTTGCCTCTACGGTATTTAACCTACTATCGAGAGCCGCTACTGTAGTAGTGAGGCTAACTATGTCCTGGCTAATTTTTTGCTGACCGGCAAGCAACTCTTTCAGCATATCTTCGATTTGGGGACCAGGATTAGACTCGACGTCTCCAGAAATCAAGAGTAGCATTCTTAGCCAACACAAAAATGAATTCACAGCGCATGCGCAAGGCAGGGGGTCCGGCAGCAGCAACAAGAAACGGTCATCGTTTCTGTACCACTTGAAATGGTAGCGTACCTGTAAAATCAAGCAAACTAGCTTGTAGCGATCGGACGCCATGCCGCCGCCGGACCCACTGAAGAAGAGCTGTCGGGATGTCGTTCTTATATCCACCGCTGATGCCGTAGACGTCACTGCTGCACCGTGCCATGCGCCATAGAAACAGTCCCATTCAAGTCCGTAACCGGTGCCCGTGATAAACGCCGATGATAAATTGGAAACTTGAAAAGCAGGATCGGTCGAGGCGTACACGACCCAGGAATCGGGAAACTGTGATGGGAGCACGCGCACATCGGACGACGACGAACTGCATCTGCTGGTAACTGCGGCCACCTGTAAAATCAAGCAAACTAGCTTGTAGCGATCGGACGCCATGCCGCTGCCGGACCCACTCAGTCGTTATCGCCATATAGTCGCCTTGTTTACGTTGCCGAGCCCTCACATTTGGTGCAGTCCTCGACGACCCATGCCGAGGAAACTAAAGGCGTTCGTCCATTTTGTGTTAGTTGGTATTTTTGTGCTAGCTGCATACCTGTTTGCCTTTGCCTACCCTAAGCCTTTTATGATTTTGCCCGTCCGTACATCGACCGCAATTCCGCTTATAAACTGAAATGAGGCTACTGAAGAAGACCTTCATTCACCATGAACTTTCGCGCCGTAATCTGGAGATGACTGGCTCGAAGGATGAAATGATTAAACGCATGCTTCATGATGTAGCCCACAACTGTCAACCATCTGGTGGGTCTGACTGCACCGCTTAGCAGTCATTTTTAAGTACGAAAGTGCTGAGTGACTTACTGCAACAGTTTTGGACGTTCTCACAACGGCCGACGGTTTCAGTCCAAGTTACTCAGTTGCCTGACCTCTCGGCTTCACTGCCAACCTTTAATGGTGGCAGTAGCATTTCAGCACACAAGTGGCTTGAAGAGCTCGAGCGTACCACACTGACATCGTCTACTTCCTTGCCATAGCGCTTGGCAAGCTTTGCGGCCCGGCTGTAGACTGGACGAGCGTGGTTGGAAACTGTTTCGACACGTGGGAAAATTTCAAGACTGCCTTCGAGAGTCAATTTGGGGGCAACCTTACGTTCTTGCAGTGGCAGCATATAGTCACCAGACGCGTCCATTTACCCAGTGAGAGCCTAGTTGACTACTTTTTGGCGAAACTGCGTGCGATCAAATCGCGAGCGCAAATCGTTGCTCGACCTGGAGGAAGACCAGATGAGTTTGATGTAGTATTCGATATTTATCTTATGTTGGTGTAGCAATACGGACACGTACGCAACGTCTTGGTGTATTTGCATATCAATGTCTAGCATTTGTCCAACGTGTATAATTACAATTACATGTTAACCCAGTCACGAGTATTTTCCAACAGGCTAGTATTACAATGACTCACCTCAGATCCAGTGGTATACCTGTCACAATAAAAAGAATGATTTAGTGTTGTTTGTGTGTCAAGACACGATACGATAATAAGCGATGGCGTATTTTAGGGCTGTGGAAATTTCTACTACGTGGATTTCTTCCCCTTACACCTATACGGGTCACCAGAAGTTATACTTTGGGGAAATGCGACGAGATCGAAGCGGCATCTTTCGGGTGCACAGCCAATCATTGTAACCATTGAACCACCGCAGTGGTGAACACTTATGTGAAGTATGAGTAAATTTACCTGGATATTAACAGCCACGATTCGTATGCCTTGCATATGTCCATTACGAGTGAACAGAAGTTGTCTGAGTGATGAACAGGCGCGCTTCATTGCTTGCCGGCTTGTTCGTACAAGCTTCGGTTCGTACTCACTATGGGGGATTGGCCATCAAACCGGTAGTTATTGTAATGAGGAAAGCATTTTTTATTTTGATGAAGAAAAAAATAATATTCAGTCATCTAGGTAGTTTAACAGTGGATAATCATAAAATGACTTACGAATAAATTAGTTAAATAACTAACAACTGACGCAAATGAATGGGTGGTAATTCCAAAGAACTCTAATTTCATTAGTTAAAAAATTAAAATAAAATTTAACAAGATAACCATCTTGTGTTTTTTGATAAATTCTAAAACTGCTACGTAGACGCTCCTGTTGCTGCTGCTCCAGAGAAAAGTGACAAAGGAAAGAATATGGCTTGTGAAACGTCGGCAAAGAAGTAAATAATGTACGATGGTTTCCGGCATTTGACAGTAGACATGGTTGGAGATAGCAGCTGACCGGATCTGTGTATACGAATTAAAGAGGCGAAATCCAGAATTGAAATTTTGTGATGCACACTTCTAATTTGCGAGGAGACCACGAATTGTATTCCAAGCTAAACAAAGACGGCCGTATATTCGCGCTGGTATTGTAATTTTCATGTTTTTAGGAGTGAAAAATACACGCAAAATCTCGATTCGTCAAAGAAACCACTGCACAAGAGTGTCGGCCATTTCATTGATATATGTGTCTGAGTGACCTGGCATCCACACCAACGGCACTGTTTTGGGATAAAAGAAGCGAGACTATTCCACAAAGAAGCTGAGGTTATGTGTGTGCATACGGAAAGTGAATCAGTAACAATAACAACTGCCGAATCATTGATTGAAAGTTTTCTAAAGGCGAAAATAATTACTTAATGCTCTGCTTCCAATATAGAAGTGTTATTCGGGAGACGTACTGAAAACGACTGAGACAATGACTCTTAAAAGATGCCTGCCCACGATTTCTCCTCACAAACGCTGATCAATTCTTCCTCGTCTGCTTTTGCTTCATCCGATGTTTCGTTAACAGAACATGTGCGAATTTGTATTGCGTGCAATGCCAGAAGTCTGATGCGCTACAAAACGAGTAGGGAAAGAAAAAATTGAGAAGCGTGATTAGAACTCAGGTCATGATTCCATGCATCAGAGTTCCCTCAAATTAATCAGAGGGGACTTCGGTACTGCCAATGTTCAGCGACCATGGGAATAATGGGTAGTACACACAGTTGCCAGTCTTCGTACTTGTGGGCGGCGAATCGCCCTTGTGGCTTTGTTCATTGCTCGTTTTATGTTTGGTTTTGAAGGAAAAAACGACACCTTGTTGAACTTCGTGACTCAATTTAACATGATAGGCCTAAAATAATAATGTGGTGAAGTGCAATCCCTGAAAGTTTGCTGACTTTTCTTTCGTGAAAAAACATCTCGAAGCCACACGAACACACACGGAGCCAAAATTAAGAAAATTAGACCAATCCATGTACTACCAAAGATTCTTATGCTCACTGAAGTATCGTGCATTGAAGCTCCTATAAATGCTAGCGCCAGAGTTCCCTCTGAAGTATATTCAGCAGACTGTATGTTCTATGCCACAACAACCAGAGTTTTTCCGACCATCACGAATATCGCTGAAAAATTTTCACTGTTTCTCGAAGTTCAAAACTCATGCCGGTCGTTTATTTTTGGTACCAAATTTTTTTTTCTTTTTTCTTAGAGTCTCTTCCTTGGCGCTGTCTTAGTGAAAGGGCGTCAGAGAATAATTTTTTTCTTAAATTGTTTTTTTTTCAAATTAACTCAATAAAACAATATTTTAAGCAAGGTAATCAAGTGGTATAACAGTAAAAATAATGGTTAGTTATGCATATCAATTTTCTTTTGACTTCTTCTTCATGCAATTGTCAATACAGTTGCCAAATTCAGACTTTTATAGGAACATTGAAAACTGAAAGAATGCAAGTAAAATGTGTGCTAATGACCCATTTAACAGGCTCCAAATAAAAAATAATTGGGGCACCGAAGTTTCAGCATATAGTCGGAACAATAATGCAATTATAACGTTTTTTGGAAAAATGACGTGCATTCAGCATTAAAAACGTCACCTTGGTGGTCTGACTAAAATATGCACAATACCTCATTTTGAAGCTCCGTGTATTAGCTGAAAATAATGAAATTATTATAGGTTATGCTGTTTTAAAATAGAGAATTTTTTCTCAATAATGCACGTCTACCGCCTTTCAGCCTACGTCACTCAAGCGTCATGATGCACTTGCAACGGCAATCGTCAGCAGGAACCCACTGACGACACAGACGGCTAACTTAGTGCTATCGAAGCAGCAGTCGAAATGGGAATGGGGCTATCATCTACGTTTCATTTCAAAGAGAGGTGCGCTACAATGAATGGGGTCAGTTTCGTCTTGGTGGTCAGAATAATACTATGCGCAACACCTCCTTTTAAATCTCTGTGTATTGGTGGAAAATAATGAAATTGTTAAAGGGTAATTGTTTTCAACTAGAGAGAGAGAGAGAGAAAGAAACGTTGCTTTAGAAACAGTGTTATGAGCGAGGCCCGGTGTCAACCTAAGCTGGGAGGGTTCCATAGTCCAGGAACCCTCTGGCTTGGACTGCCCCCTTGGCCCTGGCGACGAGTCGTCACTGGTCTTCTAGGTCCTCGAGAACCAGCTTGGCCTCCCACGTTTCCATTAGGCTGTCATCGTTCAGTCTTTGGGCTTGGTCGTGCTCCAGTTACACGTCATGGTTTGCATGGCACTGGCATTCCACAAGCAAATGTTCATAGGCGTTTTGCACGCTGCAGAGCCATGTGTCGTTGGGTAGAGGCGCTGAAATATTTTTTTTTGAATTTCCGATCTAACTCACCTTTCCGCCAACGAAAATCAAGCGAGATGATGCACTTGTGAAGGCAGTCTTATGCATAAACCGACTGATGATACGGACGGCATATTTGGTGCTCTCAACATAGGCGCGTTACAATGAATCAGGCCAAAGTGTAGAGACCACGGTACCGTAGCAAAACAATATTCGGGGGGGGGGGGGTTAGGGAGATTGGTTTCGGCCATATTTTATGAACGTGCGTATGTGTATTCGTATGTGTGTGCCTATGTATGCGCATGCGCAACTCTAGAATATTTGGACTGCACCAGGAAAGGGAAATTTAAGCAGCTCCTCTTCCCTTCGTAACTACGCCGCTGTAAATGATTCGCAGATGAGCCATCAAGCAGTTAAAAAGTGTACATTAATCAGTAGTACCTCAGCCAACCTAAACGAGACTGTCCGCTGAAGTACCAGATTTTAATAAAAGGTTGTTTTTCACTTTTGTGTTCACGCGACTGGCTTTTTGTCTCAGGAAGACGGGGTCTCTCCTGAAAGCCAAAAAAACAATGAAGCATTTTTATTACGATACCATGAATCGGTGCACTGCGTTAATGCTACTATCATAGTGAAAGAGTTGTGTATATGGACAAATATTTAGCGACTGGTGGGCAGTTATCCATGCCTTGAGCGTTGGCGCCGTGTGTAATTGAGACTACGACTAAATAGAGGGAAAAAGCATGACCACCCAAACTCTCACGTGGTTCCCCGCTCACATGGGATCCATCAGGAGAGGCCCCCCAAACCTGAACGAGCTGGCCCACTCAAAGGAGTGAGGTTTCGCTTTCCGCAACCACGGAGACCTCCCGCACCGGCCCGTAGTTGTAGAAAAAAGAAATCAACCGACCACCCATAACGAAATTACCCAGCACTTTTATCTCGGCAGAAAAAACTTTCCCCTTCATAACAATGGGTTAAAATGAAAGCAGGCACGACTTTCAGGCTACATTGTCACGTAACACCAAAATTAGTGTATCTGGAGCTAGCGAAACGGCCGAGAGCAAGCCATGAGCATGGTATGTTGTCATGTTCTTACATGACAAGCCTGTCAGCATTATCATGTTTGCACCAGTCATATATTTAGTCATCTATTGACGTCACGTAACAAAAATTGAGTATATGTGGACCTAGCAAAATGAACGGGAGCACACCATGAGTGTGGTATGTTGTTCTGTTCTTACATGACAAGCCTGCAGGATTATCATGTTTGCTCCAGTTATATATTTAGTCATCCATTGACGACACGTAACACCAAATTTTGTATATGTGGAGCTAGCAAAACGGCCGAGAGCAAGCCATGAGCATGGTATGTTGTCATGTTCTTACATGACAAGCCTGTCAGCATTATCATGTTTCACCAGTCATATACTTAGTCATCTATTGACGTCACGTAACAGCAAATTTAGTATATGTGGACCTAGCAAAACGAACGGGAGCACGCCATGAGTGTGGTATGTGGTGATGTTGTTACATGACAAGCCTGCCAGGATTATCATGTTCGCACCAGTCATATAATAATTCATCCATTGACGTCACGTAAACCCTAATTTTGTATATGTAGAGCTAGCGAAACAGCCGGGACCACGCCATGAGCGTTGTAAGTTGTCATGTTCTTACATGACAAGCCTGCCAGATTATCATGTTTGCACCAGTCATATATTTAGTCATTAATTGACGTCACGTAAAAGCAAATTTAGTATACGTGGAGCTAGCCAAACGGCCGGGAGCACGCCATGCGCCTGGTATGTTGTCATGTTCTTACATGACAAGCCTGCCACAATTATTAGGTTTGCACCATTCATATATTTAGTCATCCATTGACGTCACGTACCACCAAATTTAGTATATCTGGAGCTGGCAAAACGGCCGGGAGCACGCCATCAGCATGGTATGTTATCATGTTCTACATGACAAGCCTGTCAGGATTATCATGTTTGCACCAGTCATATATTTAGTCATCTAATAACCTCACGTAACACTAAATTTAGTATATGTGGAGCTAGCAAAACGAACGGGAGCACGCCATGAGTATGGTATGTTGTCATGTTCTTACATGACAAGCTTGCCAGGATTATCATGTTCGCACCAGTCATATATTTAGTCATCCATTGACGTCACGTAACACCAAATTTAGTATATGTGGAGCTAGCGAAACAGCCGGGACCACGCCATGAGCGCGGTATATTGCCATGTTCTTACAAGACAAGCCTGCCAAATTATCATAGTTGCACCAGTCATATATTTAGTCATCCATTGACGTCACGTAACACCAAATTTAGTATATGCGGAGCTAGCGAAGCGGCCGGGAGGACGCCATGAGCGTGGTATGTGGTGATGTTGTTACATGACAAGCCTGCCAGGATTATCATGTTCACACCAGTCATATAATTAGTCATCCATTGATGTCACGTAACTCCAAATTTAGTATATGTGGAGCTAGCAAAACGGCCGGAAGCACTCCATGAGCGTGCTTTGTTGTCGTGTCTTACGTGACAACCCTGCCAGGATTATCATTTTGCACCAGTCATATATTTAGTCATCCATTGACGTCACGAAAAAGCAAATTTAGTATACGTGGAGCTAGCAAAACCGCAAGGAGCACGCCATGAGCGTGGTATGTTGTCATGTTCTTACATGACAAGCCTGCCAGATTATCATGTTCGCACCAGTCATATATTTAGTCATCCATTGACGTCACGTAACACCAAATTAAGTATATGTGGAGCTAGCGAAGCGGCCGGGAGCACGCCATGAGTGTGGTATGTTGTTCTGTTCTTACATGACAAGCCTGCCAGGATTATCATGTTTGCTTCAGTTATATATTTAGCCATCCATTGACGACACGTAACACCAAATTTAGTATATGTGGGGCTAGCGAAGCGGCCGGGAGCACGCCATCAGCGTGGTATGTGGTGATGTTGTTACATGACAAGCCTACCAGGATTATCATGTTCACACCAGTCATATAATTAGTCATCCATTGACGTCACGTAACACCAAATTTAGTATATGCGGAGCTAGCGAAGCGGCCGGGAGGACGCCATGAGCGTGATATGTTGTCATGTTCTTACATGACAAGCCTGCCAGATTATCATGTTTGCACCAGTCATGTATTTAGTCATCCGTTGACGTCACGTAAAAGCAAATTTAGTATAAGTGGAGCTAGCCAAACGGCCGGGAGCACGCCATAGGCCTGGTATGTTGTCATGTTCTTACATGACAAGCCTGCCACGATCATTAGGTTTGCACCAGTCATATATTTAGTCATCCATTGACGTCACGTACCACCAAATTTAGTATATCTGGAGCTAGCAAAACGGCCGGGAGCACGCCATGAGCATGGTATGTTGTCATGTTCTTACATGACAAGCCTGCCAGGGTTATCATGTTTGCTCTGGTTATATAATTCATCATCCATTGACGGCACGTAACACCAAATTTAGTATAAGTGGATCTAGCAAATCGGCCGGCATCACGCCACGAGCGTGGTATGTTGTCATGTTCCTACATGACAAGCCTGCCAGAATTATCATGTTTGTACCAGTCATATATTTAGTCATCCATTGACCTCACGTGACACCAAATTTAGCATATCTGGAGCTAGCGAAACGGCTGGGAGCACGCCATGAGCGTGGTATGTTGTCTTGTTCTTACATGACAAGCTTGCCAGGATTATCATGTTTGCACGAGTCATATATTTAGTCATCCATTGACGTCACGTAAAAGCAAATTTAGTATACGTGGAGCTAGCCAAACGGCTGGGAGCACGCCATAGGCCTGGTATGTTGTCATGTTCTTACATGACAAGCCTGCCACGATTATTAGGTTTGCACCAGTCATATATTTAGTCATCCATTGACGTCACGTGCCACCAAATTTAGTATTTCTGGAGCTAGCAAAATGACCTGGAGCACGCCATGAGCATGGTATGTTGTCATGTTCTTACATGACAAGCCTGCCAGGATTATCATGTTTGCTCTGGTTATATATATTTTGTCATCCATTGACGACACGTAACACCAAATTTAGTATATGTGGAGCTAGCAAAACGGCCGGGAGCACGCCATGAGCGTGATATGTTGTCATGTTCTTACATGACAAGCCTGCCAGATTATCATGTTTGCACCAGTCATATATTTAGTCATCCGTTGACGTCACGTAAAAGCAAATTTAGTATAAGTGGAGCTAGCCAAACGGCCGGGAGCACGCCATAGGCCTGGTATGTTGTCATGTTCTTACATGACAAGCCTGCCACGATCATTAGGTTTGCACCAGTCATATATTTAGTCATCCATTGACGTCACGTACCACCAAATTTAGTATATCTGGAGCTAGCAAAACGGCCGGGAGCACGCCATGAGCATGGTATGTTGTCATGTTCTTACATGACAAGCCTGCCAGGGTTATCATGTTTGCTCTGGTTATATAATTCATCATCCATTGACGGCACGTAACACCAAATTTAGTATAAGTGGATCCAGCAAATCGGCCGGCATCACGCCACGAGCGTGGTATGTTGTCATGTTCCTACATGACAAGCCTGCCAGAATTATCATGTTTGTACCAGTCATATATTTAGTCATCCATTGACCTCACGTGACACCAAATTTAGCATATCTGGAGCTAGCGAAACGGCTGGGAGCACGCCATGAGCGTGGTATGTTGTCTTGTTCTTACATGACAAGCTTGCCAGGATTATCATGTTTGCACGAGTCATATATTTAGTCATCCATTGACGTCACGTAAAAGCAAATTTAGTATACGTGGAGCTAGCCAAACGGCTGGGAGCACGCCATAGGCCTGGTATGTTGTCATGTTCTTACATGACAAGCCTGCCACGATTATTAGGTTTGCACCAGTCATATATTTAGTCATCCATTGACGTCACGTGCCACCAAATTTAGTATTTCTGGAGCTAGCAAAATGACCTGGAGCACGCCATGAGCATGGTATGTTGTCATGTTCTTACATGACAAGCCTGCCAGGATTATCATGTTTGCTCTGGTTATATATATTTTGTCATCCATTGACGACACGTAACACCAAATTTAGTATATGTGGAGCTAGCAAAACGGCTGGCAGCACGCCACGAGCGTGGTATGTGTTCATGTTTCTACAAGACAAGCCTGCCAGAATTATCATGTTTGTACCAGTCATATAATTAGTCATCCATTGACCTCACGTAACACCAAATTTAGCATATCTGGAGCTAGCGAAACGGCTGGGAGCACGCCATGAGCGTGGTATGTTGTCATGTTCTTACATGACAAGCTTGCCAGGATTATCATGTTTGCACCAGTCATATATTTAGTCATCCATTGACGTCACGTAACACCAAATTTAGTATATCTGGAGCTAGCGAAACGGCCGGGAGCACGCCATGAGCGTGGTATGTTGTCTTGTTCTTACATGACAAGGCTGCCAGGATTATCATGTTCGCACCAGTCATATATTTATTTATCCATTGACGTCACGTAACACCAAATTCAGTATATGTGGAGCTAGCAAAACGACCGGAAGCACGCCATGAGCGTGGTATGTTGTCATGTCTTACATGACAACCCTGCCAGAATTATCATGTTTGCACCAGTCATATATTTATTCATCCGTTGACGTCACGTAACACCAAATTTAGTATTTGTGGAGCTAGCGAAACGAACGGGAGCACGCCATGAGTGTGGTTTGTTGTTCTGTTCTTACATGACAAGCCTGTCAGATTATCATGGTTGCACCAGTCATATATTTAGTCATCCATTGACGTCACGTAACACCAAAATTAGTGTATCTGGAGCTGGCGAAACGGCCGGGAGCAAGCCATGAGCATGGTATGTTGTCATGTTCTTACATGACAAGCCTGTCAGCATTATCATGTTTCACCAGTCATATATTTAGTCATCTATTGACGTCACGTAACACCAAATTTAGTATATGTGGACCTAGCAAAACGAACGGGAGCACGCCATGAGTGTGGTATGTTGTCATGTTCTTACATGACAAGCCTACCAGGATTATCATGTTCGCACCAGTCATATAATAATTCATCCATTGACGTCACGTAAACCCAAATTTTGTATATGTAGAGCTAGCGAAACAGCCGGGACCACGCCATGAGCGTTGTAAGTTGTCTTGTTCTTACATGACAAGCCTGGCAGGATTATCATGTTCGCACCAGTCATATATTATTTCACCCGTTGACGTCACGTAACACCAAATTTAGTATATGTGGAGCTAGCAAAACGGCCGAAAGCACGCCATAAGTGTGGTATGTTGTCATGTTCTACATGACAACCATGCCAGGATTATCATGTTTGCATCAGACATATATTTAGTCATCCATTGACGTCACGTAACATCAAATTTAGTATATGTGGAGCTAGCGAAACAGCCGGGACCACGCCATGAGCGCGGTATGTTCTCGTGTTCTTAAATGACAAGCCTGTCAGATTGTCATGGTTGCACCAGTCATATATTTAGTCATCCATTGACGTCACGTAACACCAAATTTAGTATATGTGGAGCTAGCGAAGCGCCCGGGAGCACGCCATGAGTGTGGTATGTTGTTCTGTTCTTACATGACAAGCCTGCCAGGATTATCATGTTTGCTCAAGTTATATATTTAGTCATCCAATGACGACACGTAACACCAAATTTAGTATACGTGGAGCTAGCAAAACCGCCGGGAGCACGCCATGAGCGTGGTATGTTGTCATGTTCCTACATGACAAGCTTTCCGGATTATCATGTTTGCTCCAGTTATATTTTTAGTCATCCATTGACGACACGCAACACCAAATTTAGTACATGTGGAGCTAGCAAAACGGCCGGGAGCAAGCCATGAGCATGGTATGTTGTCATTTTCTTACATGACAAGCCTGTCAGCATTATCATTTTTCACCAGTCATATATTAAGTCATCTATTGACGTCACGTAACACCAAATTTATTATATGTGGACCTAGCAAAACGAACGGGAGCACGCCATGAGTGTGGTATGTTGTCATGTTCTTACATGACAAGCCTGCCAGGATTATCATGTTCGCACCAGTCATATATTTAGTCATCCATTGACGTCACGTAACACCAAATTTAGTATATGTGGAGCTTGCGAAACAGCGGGGACCACGCCATGAGCGCGGTATGTTGTCATGTTCTTACAAGACAAGCCTGCCAAATTATCATAGTTGCACCAGTCATATATTTAGTCATCCATTGACGTCACGTAACACCAAATTTAGTATATGTGGAGCTAGCGAAGCGGCCGGGAGGACGCCATGAGCGTGGTATGTGGTGATGTTGTTGCATGAAAAGCCTGCCAGGATTATCATGTTCACACCAGTGATATAATTAGTCATCCATTGATGTCACGTAACTCCAAATTTAGTATATGTGCAGCTAGCAAAACGGCCGGAAGCACTCCATGAGCGTGCTTTGTTGTCGTGTCTTAAGTGACAACCCTGCCAGGATTATCATTTTGCACCAGTCATATATTTAGTCATCCATTGACGTCACGAAAAAGCAAATTTATATACGTGGAGCTAGCAAAACCGCCGGGAGCACGCCATGAGCGTGGTATGTTGTCATGTTCTTACATGACAAGCCTGCCAGATTATCATGTTCGCACCAGTCATATATTTAGTCATCCATTGACGTCACGAAAAAGCAAATTTAGTATACGTGGAGCTAGCAAAACCGCAAGGAGCACGCCATGAGCGTGGTATGTTGTCATGTTCTTACATGACAAGCCTGCCAGATTATCATTTTGCACCAGTCATATATTTGGTCATCCATTGACGTCACGAAAAAGCAAATTTAGTATACGTGGAGCTAGCAAAACCGCCGGGAGCACGCCATGAGCGTGGTATGTTGTCATGTTCTTACATGACAAGCCTGCCAGATTATCATGTTCGCACCAGTCATATATTTAGTCATCCATTGACGTCACGTAACACCAAATTTAGTATATGTGGAGCTAGCGAAACAGCCGGGACCACGCCATGAGCGCGGTATGTTGTCATGTTCTTACAAGACAAGCCTGCCAAATTATCATAGTTGCACCAGTCATATATTTAGTCATCCATTGACGTCACGTAACACCAAATTTAGTATATGTGGAGCTAGCGAAGCGGCCGGGAGCACGCCTAGAGCGTGGTATGGGGTGATGTTGTTACATGACAAGCCTGTCAGGATTATCATGTTCACACCAGTCATATATTTAGTTGTCCATTGACGTCACGTAACACCAAATTTAGTATATCTGGAGCTAGCGAAACGGCCGGGAGCACGCCATGAGCGTGATATGTTGTCATGTTCTTACATGACAAGCCTGCCAGGATTATGTTCACCAGTCATATATTTAGTCATTCATTGACGTCACGTAAAACCAAATTTAGTAAATTTGGAGCTAGCGAAACAGCCGGGACCACGCCATGAGCGCGGTATGTTGTCATGTTCTTACATGACAAGCCTGCCAAATTATCATGGTTGCACCAGTCAAATATTTAGTCATCCATTGACGTCACGTAACACCAAATTTAGTACATGTTGAGCTAGCGAAGCAGCCGGGAGCACGCCATGAGCGTGCTTTGTTGTCGTGTCTTACGTGACAACCCTGCCAGGATTATCATTTTGCACCAGTCATATATTTAGTCATTCATTGACGTCATGTAACACCAAATTTAGTATATGTGGAGCTAGCGAAACAGCCGGGAGCACGCCAGGAGCGTGGTATGTTGTCATGTTCTTACATGACAAGCCTGCCAGATTATCATGTTCGCACCAGTCATATATTTAGTCATCCATTGACGTCACGTAACACCAAATTTAGTATATGTGGACCTAGCAAAACGAACGGGAGCACGCCATGAGTGTGGTATGTTGTTCAGTTCTTACATAACAAGCCTGCCAGGATTATCATGTTTGCTCCAGTTATATTTTTAGTCATCCATTGACGTCACGTAACACCAAATTTAGTATATGTGGAGCTAGCGAAGCGGCCGGGAGCACGCCATGAGTGTGGTATGTTGTTCTGTTCTTACATGACAAGCCTGCCAGGATTATCATGTTTGCTTCAGTTATATATTTAGTCATCCATTGACGACACGTAACACCAAATTTAGTATATGTGGAGCTAGTGAAGCGGCCGGGAGCACGCCAAGAGCGTGGTATGTGGTGATGTTGTTACATGACAAGCCTGCCAGGATTATCATGTTGACACCAGTCATATAATTAGTCAACCATTGATGTCACGTAACTCCAAATTTAGTATACGTGGAGCTAGCCAAACGGCCGGGAGCACGCCATAGGCCTGGTATGTTGTCATGTTCTTACATGACAAGCCTGCCACGATCATTAGGTTTGCACCAGTCATATATTTAGTCATCCATTGACGTCACGTACCACCAAATTTAGTATATCTGGAGCTAGCAAAACGGCCGGGAGCACGCCATGAGCATGGTATGTTGTCATGTTCTTACATGACAAGCCTGCCAGGATTATCATGTTTGCTCTGGTTATATATTTCATCATCCATTGACGGCACGTAACAACAAATTTAGTATAAGTGGATCTAGCAAATCGGCCGGCAGCACGCCACGAGCGTGGTATGTTGTCATGTTCCTACATGACAAGCCTGCCAGAATTATCTTGTTTGTACCAGTCATATATTTAGTCATCCATTGACGTCACGTAACACCAAATTTAGTATATCTGGAGCTAGCAAAGCGGCCGGGAGCACGCCATGAGCGTGGTATGTTGTCTTGTTCTTATATGACAAGCCTGCCAGGATTATCATGTTCGCACCAGTCATATATTTATTCATCCATTGACGTCACGTAGCACCAAATTCAGTATATGTGGAGCTAGCAAAACGACCGGAAGCACGCCTTGAGCGTGGTATGTTATCATGTCTTACATGACAACCCTGTCAGAATTATCATGTTTGCACCAGTCATATATTTGTTCATCCATTGACGTCACGTAACACCAAATTTAGTATTTGTGGAGCTAGCGAAACAGCCGGGACCACGCCATGAGCGCGGTATGTTGTCATGTTCTTACATGACAAGCCTGCCAGGATTATCATGTTTGCACCAGTCATATATTTAGTCATGAATTGACGTTACGTAACACGAAATTTAGTATAAGTAGAGATAGCGAAACGGCCGGGAGCACGCCATGAGCGTGATATGTTATCATGTCTTAGATGAAAACCCTGCCAGGATTATCATGTTTGCACCAGTCATATATTTAGTCATCCATTGACGTCACGTAACATCAAATTTAGAATATGTCGAGCTAGCGATACAGCCGGGACCACGCCATGAGCGCGGTATGTTCTCGTGTTCTTACATGACAAGCCTGTCAGATTATCATGGTTGCACCAGTCATATATTTAGTCATCCATTGACGTCACGTAGCACCAAATTTAGTATATGTAGAGCTAACGAAGTGGCCGGGAGCACGCAATGAGCGTGGTATGTTGTGATGTTGTTACATGACAAGCCTGCCAGGATTATCATGTTCGCATCAGTCATATATTTAGTCATCCATTGACGTCACGTAACACCAAAATTAGTGTATCTGGAGCTAGCGAAACGGCCGAGAGCAAGCCATGAGCATGGTATGTTGTCATGTTCTTACATGACAAGCCTGTCAGCATTATCATGTTTGCACCAGTCATATATTTAGTCATCTATTGACGTCACGTAACACCAAAATTGAGTATATGTGGACCTAGCAAAATGAACGGGGAGCACGCCATGAGTGTGGTATGTTGTTCTGTTCTTACATGACAGCCTGCAGGATTATCATGTTTGCTCCAGTTTATATTTAGTCATCCATTGACGACACGTAACACCAAATTTAGTATATGTGGAGCTAGCAAAACGGCCGAGAGCAAGCCACGAGCATGGTATGTTGTCATGTTCTTACATGACAAGCCTGTCAGCATTATCATGTTTCACCAGTCATATACTTA
>WOVY01015464.1:0-54048 GCA_013436015.1 Rhipicephalus annulatus | reverse complement strand
TATATATATATATATATATATATATATATGATCCTATCTACTCTTATGATGCAATTCACATACACCTCATACATACTTGCTTAAGCCATTGCGGAATTACTGGAAGGGCATGCTGAAGTATCTCCTCAAAATGGAAAGAAATAGAGCACGCCATCATACTTAGCCTTATCGATACATGAAGTAAGCAGATCTCACGTCCCGCCGCGGTGGTCTAGTGGCTAAGGTGCTCGGCTGCTGACCGCAGGGTCGCGGTTATCGACTCCCGGCTGCGACGGCTGGCATTTCCGATGGAGGCGGAAATGTTGTAGGCCCGTGTGGTCAGTTTGGGCGCACGTTAAAGAACCCCCAGGTGGTCAAAATTTCCGGAGCCCTCCACTACGGCGTCTCTCATAATCATATGGTGGTTTTGGGACTTAAACCCCACATATCAATCAAGCAGATTTTAGCTCAATGTAATGACGTCACGAGTATATGGTCATTACGCTCAGTGCCAATTTCAACACCGATTTGAACGCCACAATGCCTAAAATAGTTTTTTTTCACTCTGCATACTTGTTTCATACTAGTCACCATTTTACGTGCAACAAGATCCCTGGGTGCCGCCATGTAGTCCTCTTTGAGCTGCGCGAAACAGGCCAGGGCAACGCCTCCAGGCCAGGCGTGACTTGCCGAATATGCACTGCCGAAGTTGTGACGTCAGCCTTTGTACCCTCCGAGCGCAGCCTGGCCGTGAAAAGGTCTACAGACCTATAAAGCACGTGTCAGACACGGGAACAGGAAAGAAACTTCCTTGTCAACGGAAATAAACGAAAATAAAGATGTGATTGGCCAGCACTCGCGCAACAGTGAGTCGTCAGCATTCTTAGACTGACGTCATACATTTGCGCGCGTGCGTCACGAGCGGCCTGCACACTCATTCTACAAGGTGTTCAAGTTTGACTTTGGTTTACACGCTGCGCTCCCATACATTCGCCTTCGAAATTATTTGAAAGAAGCCCATCATATTAGGTACTAAAACGAAACGCACGTGGGACTGAATCTCTCTCTCTCTCTCGCCAAGCACAGGTTAAGGTACGACCTAAGATACAATACAAATTAAGGAACAACTCAATGCAGGGGACGCAAATATGCGGCCCAGCACGCACGTCAGTTTGTCCTGTTTTTCTTTCTTCTTTTTTCTGAATAATAAGCATGTTCATGAGCAACGTAGGCGTGACAGGTCTCAAGTATCAAGCATTTTTTTAATGAAAACATCTCATGCAGTCACTATGTGTTAAAACGAAACCGTATAACAAATACTTTAGAATTGGCGTCCGCATTCCAGTCACTCCGTGGAGATCAGTAGCGATATCTTGTTCGAAATCTGATGTCTGATTCCCATCAGAAATTACCCTTGACGAGACTGAAGCTCGTCAAGTCGCTGACAGATGGTTTATCACGTCCTGGGTGGTGGCAGGATTTTGCGTGGCGAGGGCGTTAAAGGCGACGGTGTTAATGCCTTTAATTATGTGGCGTATTTGGGTCGTTTTGAGACATGCCGGTGTTAACGCGCTTGCACAGTGCAAGGACATCCTCAATATAAGAGGTGTAAGATTCACCCGGCAGCTGCGTGCGTTGAGCGAGTTTCTTCTTTGCTGCCTCAGTGCGAACTGCAAGGGGCACCAATACCTGACGAATTTGCTGCTCGAAAGTGTCCCAGTTCGGGAAGATCCGGGTGGTGGTTCCAGAACCAAAGTTTTCGCAAACATCGGACAAAGTAAAATGGGACGCTGCGCAACTTGTGTGGATTGTCCCACCTGTTCAAATCGCTGACGAGGTCGTAGTTCTTGATCCAGTCTTCAACATCATCGCCTCGGAGACCGGAAAACACAGGTGGATCACGCAGGTCGAGGTGTTGTTGGGCGGAGCGGGGGGCGGTGGCTGCAGTAGGACGGCGACGTTGGATGGCCAGGGTTTTCTTGGGCCGCCATGGCAGGGGGTTGTACGCGACGACCCGAGCGGAGTTCCAGTGAGAACGGGCGAGAGGACTTGAGGGAACGAAAAGCACAGTCCACCACTTGTGAGGAACCGGTTTATTCGGCCAGCTCGAGCTCAATCACGCCGGTGATGATATTCTTAGATGAAGAAGATGTACAGGTGATGATGAGTACAAAGAGAATAAAGAGTCTTCGCTTGTCGCGCTCACAATATGTTAGACATGGAACGGGATTGCAAATGGTGATGTTTAGCTGAGTGTTAGCTGACTGAAATGACTGACGTCATTTCAATTTCCCGGAATTGCGAACATTGGTCACTCCAGCCCGCTATATATATATATATATCGTGCACGTGTTGTTGTTGCTGCTGTTCTTCCATCTTTGGCTGCAGCTGCCTCTGACTCTCCTTGTATATTTTGTAAACATATTTATTTAATTCATTTTCTCACCCCCGTGACATTATATATATATATATATATATATATATATATATATATATATATATATATATATATATATATATATATATATAAATGAACATTTGAAGGGGGTGTCTCTCTAGAAATGAAGAAGTTGCCCCCTCCTCCCCTCTGAAAAAATGGCAGCATATCCACGGAGTGAATGATGGAGAGTGGGGCGAAGAAATCGTCCGTCCATTCGTTCTTGCTTCCGTCCGTCCATGCATCCGTCAGTGTGACCGTCCATGCGTCCATCAGCCCGTCCGTGCGTGCGTCTGGTCGTGCGTTCGTCCCTGCGTTCGTCCATGCAGCCACCCCTGCGTCCGTTCATGCGTCCATCCATGCATATGTCTATGTGTCCGTTCGTCCATCTATTCAACACTCCAAGTACCACCATCTCGCATCTTTTCATCATATATTCCCCATATAGAAGCACCCAATCCAGCGGACATTCCAAGGACTAAACGAGAGGTGGCACACGCACACTATCTTACGGCCTGCGCTTTGGGTCCACTTCCACCTTTAACCACCTCGAGTTCATGGTATATTCTAGTTCACTGTATTCATGGCACTGCGACCAAACGCTCGCTAAACCTTTCGAAAACCAAGGAGGTTACGCCCAGCGAGTATAACGTAGCAACCTTTCCCTGTCAGATAGGGCTCAATTTACATGCCAATGGCTGCTAATGAGAAATGAGAGACAGGCGAATTCGGCTTTTACTTTCTTACGGCTTGCGCTTCGTATCTACTTCTCATTTTTAACCACCTTGAGTTCATTCATGGTATATACAAGTTCATTGTATTCATGGCACTGCGGCTCAACGCTCGCTAAACCTTTCTAAAGCTAAGGAGGTTACACCCAGCGAGTATAATGTAGCATCCCTTTCTTGTCCGATAGTGCTCAATGTACATGCCAATGGCTGCTAATGGGGATCGCAGCGTGCAGCGTTGACTAAAAGCCGAATGCTCATGTCTCTCATTCCCCATTAGCAGCCATTGGCATGTACATTGAGCACTATTTTTTATTGTTAAACAACGCACAGGAGAAATCTCTCACTGGCACCACCTTGGAGGTCAAATGTTATACCTATTTCGGGTATGTGCCACTGGTGGTTACATACGAGGGACGCCCAAGCCACGCCATAAGGAGCTTCGCCCCTAAAATATGTCTGGCTAGTGGCTACTACCCTGCGCCTCGATGGCATGTATGCTGGTTCAGAGAAGAACGGCTATTTGGGCTAGTAGGTTAAATTCCATTGTAATAAGGGTTGCGTGCGCAAGCACGAAAGTGCTAGAAGGAGAGTGAACGGAGGGAGAGGAACGGAAGGCACAGATGACAACACGAGCGCTGACTACCAACAGAAGCGCTGACTACAGATCCCCCACAGTTGGTATGCGCCATGCAGAGTTGATGGGTGAACAATAATGAAGCTTTTGTCAGGGGCTGGAGCATTCGACGACCCACTGGTTGCGCGATTTGCATCGTGTGACACCTGGTTTTTTCCTCTGCTGTTCTAAAACACATTTTTACTCATACTAAGGCGATTCCTTTCACGACATCAAGTCTGCATAAAGCCAGTTTGCGAAAGAGTTCCAAGCACCGGCGTAGCTCGGTGGTAGAGCACTTGGCTGGCGGGCACGCAGGGGACTCGGGTTAAAACCCCACCGTGTCTTTGGTGTTTCTATAGTTCAAGTTTTTTTTTCGTGCGATAGTGGTTACGGACACCGGCGGCGACGGACAACTAAGGCGCTGCACGCAAACCATGCTGTGGTCTCACACCAGCTTTCGCTGTTCAAAGATTGGATGCATTAAAACGGTACTGACATAAAATTTAGTGGCTGAGATAGCCTGCGGGGTCGATTCCCGTGAACATTCCTCTGCAAAGTACCAACAGCGAATACAGCTTAAGGTATTTCAAGTTAATCTTGAAGTTGCGTGAGCCCTCAACTCCATCGTGTCATTGACACCCTCAAAAGTGGACCTTTGGGGATCCTCTACACGAAGAATGCTGTACTCTACTGAATCAGAGCACTAAGCCGTTCATAACGAAGGTCAATTCAGTCGAGATACGCTTAGATTTTGTTAAAAACAAATGTTTGACGATTTAGAGTACGACGTACTCCACTATGAGAGGGCAATAAGCTGTCCCAGTTTCAATAAGTCACGCACACTACACATATATAATTTGCGTTTAGGAAATGGGTTTAACGCCTTTGAGTACTTGCTAATTTACTATGGGAGAGCGGAAAGCCCTCCCAAAGCTTAGAATACCCACAAAAATTCTGTACGTTCACAGCCACATGTGTATATAACAAATGTTCGAGGATTTAGAGTACGATGCATTCTACTGTAGGAGAGCAATATGTTGTCCCAGTTTGAAGACCGCGTCAGTCCACGCCGTTCAACATTTGCGATCGTGTGTCAAGAACAAATTTTCGGCGATTTAAATTAGAATGTATTCTAATGTGGGAGAGTAGTAAGCTGTCCCCGCACACAGGGAATTACAAAGATATGTGTTTAGAATAAATTGTCAACGCTTTTGAGCAATATACGCACTCTACTATGGGAGGGCCATAAGCTGTCCCTTATGCACACAGAGTGAAAACCATCATTAGGATGAGATGTGCTTAGAAACATCATGCATCGATTTAGGGTGCAATTGAACCATACTATGGGACAGCAGCAAGCTGCCCCGGTGACACAACGTACAATAGTAGGATGTGTGTATAGAAAAAAAAGTCACAGCCTTGACGCAAAGGCGAACAAGTGAACGCGATAGCAATAAATTGGAAGGATCACGCGAAGAATAACAAGCAGATCGAAACGTCTCCCACGATTCCCCTGCACGAAACATACTCACAGATACAGATGAACGCGAATAAGCGTCTCAGATGTTACTTCGCTGTGTCTGAAAAGCGCGCCCTTTTCGCAAACGAAGACAGTGCAGCGATTGCAGTGACATCTGTGCGCCCTGTAACTAGAACAGAATCGTTCCATTGAAAGCCTAAGGCGTACGGTTCTCCCCAAAGCGAGATGAGCGCGCGCGCGCGTGAGCGTCCACCCCTTGCCCCTTTCCGCGGGGCAAAATACCCGTGGGAGATAAGAGCCCGCACCACCGCGTCGTGACGATCTGGCGACGCGCGCTCATTGCGCCATCTCGCTGGTGATGCTGAAAACGCGATAGTTACCCCGAGATAGCCATCGCCAACGGAAAGTGGATTATGTAAATAGCTTGCCGAAAGAGGTGCTCCATCGTGGCTCACTCTCACAAACAAGAGGTTCGATTCCGTGCGCAGGAGTTTTACACACACACACACACACACACACACACACACACACACACATATATATATATATATATATATATATATATATATATATATATATATATATATATATATATATATATATATATATATATATATATATATATATATACCGGCGGCAAAATCCAGCCGGAAGTGTCCATACAATTAATATCGCAATAAAAGTGTTAAACGGTTCAGAATACTTCGCACTCTACTCCGGGAGAGCGAAAAACCGTGCCTTGATTACATGATGTGTTTAGAAGAAAATGTTTAACGATTCAGTGTACTTGATACTCTACTATGGCAGAACATAAAGCCGTCCATATACAAGTACTGAAGTAGCCATGAGTTTAGAAAATGTTAACGATCTAGCGCACTTGGTACTTTACTATGGGGGCGTGTAAAGCTGTCCCGGGGGCCTCGCACATGGTGACGCCCTGTTGACAAAAATTACCGCGCGAACGAAGAGACACTACGCCCGGCTTCCGGCACTGTTACTGTAGCCTGTGCTTAGAACAAGTGGTTAACCATTTTTAGTACTTGGTACTATAGTATGGGAGAGCTTGAAGCCGTTTCTCGGGTCTACGATCTGTGTGTTTAGAAAAAGTGGTTAACGATTCAGAGTACTTAATACTCTACTATGGGAGAGCATATATAGCCGTTCCATGGGCCTCATTTCTTGATGAGGCCCTGTCCTCTTTAGAAAAATTTGTAGTCACAGATGTCAATAACATTTTCTTTTTAAACATACAGTAACGATGATGACAAAACATACTTCGTTCACACGAACGAGGATATGAGAAGACGTGGAAAGAACGTGTACATTCGATGGTTCAGACAAACACAGTCACACAAAAATGCGTCACTAAAGGACAGATACACATATGTCCTATACCGTCTATTTAACAATTACAGACTGACATACGCATAGTACACGTGCGCCCGTAGTGCGAACTTCCTTTATAGGAAGCAGAAAGGGTGGTTGCGGCACAAGTTCAAGATGTTATCGACTGTTACATTAAATGTGCTACCGAGCATTCTGCAACTTAGTTATTGAAAGTTATGCTCGCAAGGAAGCATTTGAAGTGCCTATTACATAAGCATGACAATGCCATTCAGAAACACATATATGTGGTACGGCCCGCTGCATTGAAACAGTCACCAGCCTGCACTGCAGTCGCGGCCTCTTACGGCGCTACGGCATGCATATTTCAAGGGTTTCCATAGCTAGCGATGTATCTAAGACTAATAGGCGGCATCCTGCGCACAATGGAAGATGGAAATGTTTTTTGCTGCGGAAACTGCGACCGTCCCTCTCAAGGCGAACACCTTGTACCTTGTTCCTCATTTCGCAATTCCAGACGAGACAAGCACGTTCGGCGCGAAGCCCGGCAGCGCGTTTGGCCCCGAATGGTCGGGGGCGAACGAACCATTATTCGCTCTCAGACTCATAGATACTTTGGAGAATTCTGTATGCACGTTGTTTTGGTATTATAGACAGTTTCAAGGTCACAAGCTTTGTACCCCAAAAAACTTACCTCATTTATTAGCTCCTATAACGTCGAAACGCAAAGAAACTGAAAGCATGTTTTGAAGTTTTTTTTTCTAGGATAAGGAAAGTATCTCTTTAGCTTTTTAGACAAAACGAATATGCACGATGTTCAAAGATGTAGCTCAAAAGAACATTTATTTGAATATATTTTGCCAAATAAAAGAAAAAGTGTAGAAAATCAGCGGGCTATTTTCTAAAGCTCTTCTTGGTCACCGATGCTATTAAGGGACATCGGTAGACAAAACCGGATCATCAAATCATCAAATCATCTTACCCTGCTATACTAATTTTAGTGTACCCCAAGTTAAGGGGGTGATAATCAGAGCACCCACACGTAGGCAAATAGATAGATAGATAGATAGATAGATAGATAGATAGATAGATAGATAGATAGATAAATAGATAGATAGATAGATAGATAGATAGATAGATAGATAGATAGATAGATAGATAGATAGATAGATAGATAGATAGATAGATAGATAGATAGATAGATAGATAGACAGACAGACAGACAGACAGACAGACAGACAGACAGACAGACAGACAGACAGATAGATAGATAGATAGATAGATAGATAGATAGATAGATAGATAGATAGATAGATAGATAGATAGATAGATAGATAGATAGATAGATAGATAGATAGATAGATAGATAGATAGATAGATAGATAGATAGATAGATAGATAGATAGATAGATAGATAGATAGATAGATAGATGCCAAAAGTGCTTACAGAACGCAAAGAAATGCTTCGCATTTAATAATCGAACAGCTCTGCAATGGTCAACCAATCAGTGAAAACGCCACGAATTTTACACGGGTATATGTGTACGATTGGTACCGAGACTTACGCGTTCCGATGTATTTACCTACACAGTGGGCACAACTTGTAAGCGGGAATAGTACAAAGAATCTCTTCATGTCAGAGTAGCTCGATGTGCGGTTGGTTTTGCAGTATATATAGAAGCGAATTTATTACAGAAAAAACACGACCTTGCACGCTCTAATACAGCACTTCATATGCGAGGCCACTCTAATGCAGCACTTCGTATGGCGAGGTCGTGAAACAACGCTTTGACACCTCGACGGCATATTCGCTAGTGTTACTGTACGATTGACTCACACATATATACGGCTACGCAAAAAAAAAAGAAGAAACGCAGCCCGAGCAATCCATACAGATACAAACTGCAGCCAACACATTCTGAAACTTGCATGCCGCCTCGGTGTTCATCATGAGCTGGGGCATAGGGGCTACCAGAATGTCACCTGTCGTAGCTTTCGATTTCCCGTCACCAAACTTGGCGTTTGGCAATGTTAGTTGAAATGCATTTAGGACACCCAAAGAATTTTACGCGTAGAAATTCATGCTGTAGCGGATGTCATTCTTAACTATATATTTATATGCTGACAAAACCTGAATAGAAACTATAGTACGAGCGCAGAGACACTTTGAGGTAGCGTATGATATATAGCATTGATTCTTGGTTTAGTTTCTGGGCACTTGCGGACCGAGTTTCTTTCAACAAAAACTGCGGTTCAGCCTATAGCTGCATGGAACATATTCATTTTGTGCGTTTTCCTCCGTGTGTTTCTCATTTTCGTGCTTCTCATGTTTGTCCTCTTGTTCTTGGGCCCAAAACTTCAATATGAACATTTTTCATCGTCTTGCTATATTCCATATGCCAACACCAGTGACTGTTGTGCTGCAGTGCCACCGCCATTTAAGTTTCAACGCATATATTGACGATTTCCTTCCTTCCTTTTTCCTTTTCTTTCGCTCCTCTCTCTTTTTCTCTGTCTCTCTCATCTTTCACTCCCCTTTTCCTTTTCCCCCAGCGTAGGGTAGCAAACTGAACTGCCATGGCCGTGCGTGTGAAGGGCGACAGACCTTCGACCTCCCTCTCGTAGTGGAATCCTATATGCACCCACGCGCGCTTACGCCCCCTGCCTTCTCCCTTTATTCCTTCATTCCTTCGTTGCATAAAAAAATATATATTGATTTGATTAATATGTGGGGTTTAACGTACCAAAACCACTATATGATTATGAGAGACGCCGTAGTGGAGGGCTCCGGAAATTTAGACCACCTGGGGTTCTTTAAAGTGCACCCAAATCTGAGCACACGGACCTACAACATCTCCGCCTCCATCGGAAATGCAGCCGCCGCAGCCGGGATTCGAACCCGCGCCCTGCGGGTCAGCAGCCGAGTACCTTAGCCACTAGACCACCGCGGCGGGGCAAGAAAAATATATATACGCATACATACACGGTGAGTGACGCCGACGGCAAAATTAAGCCGAGAGTGTCCATACAAAATTGCTATCGTGATAAAATAATCATATTTGGCAGTAAAGAAGCACAACTTTCGCGCCATCTCTTTGTCCGAGCTTTCTGCACTGCTCGTTTTCACCGCGTACCACGCGGTATCTATATAGAACTCGCCGTCCGCTGATGTGATGGCCGTTTCGGTCCCCCGAGAAGGGCTCGAGAAGCGCGACGGCGGCTTGGGGACGCTCATTACGGCTCATTGGGTCGCTCCCTGTGCGGGGCTCTTGAGCTTCGCGCGGGCGAGCGTAAAGCACTAGGTATATACACGAGAGACGAGATCGATATATGGCGAACCTCTTAGGCCTCGATAGAGGCAGCTTGCGCAGGTGGCTGCGAGAACTCTCTGGCCTGTCATAGACAACTGAGACAGTGGGGGCCACGGGCACGTACAGCCCACTGGTTAATGGATGGATGGATGGATGAATAGCTTTTATTGGGGTCCTGAAGGATTCCACCCCCGTTTTATAGGGGTAGGATCACGGGCCGCTCCCACGTTGGGACGAGGAGGCCCAGCCTCACCGCCGCATCGTGGGCCTTGTGGACAGCCTTGAGTTGTTGTATGAGAACCGGACTCGTGAGCATTAAATGAAAGGAGTTTTCAGAAAATTCTTCATTTTTCTTTGTAAAGAGGAGCACCTCCAGAGTATGTGGTTAAAATCACTGCGATTTTGGCAGTCCGGACAAAGTTCTGAAATATCCGAGTAATGGCTACAGGTTACGAGGCTAGGGTATGTTCCCGTCTGAAGCATGCGAAGAGAGATTGCCTGTGGCCTAGACAACTTTTCGTGCGGCAATGGAAAGGACCTACGGACTAATTGATAATGCTTCGTGATCTAGCCCACTAGTTAAGTTATACTTAATTAAGTTTCCGGGTTTTACGAGCCGAAACCATGATATTATTATAGACAACGAGCACGTCAATAGCGCTGCCACGAGTTATGGCGAAGTTGCCGCACAGGAACTGTCATCCGCAGCCAAGAACTGATCAAGCCACGGAGATACGTGTCACGGTACACGAGTGACACGCCCGCCGTTCTGCGCACAAGACTCAACTACATCCACTCGCCCCTCCACGGCTACGCAGTCCATCTAAATACGCCATCCTGAAACGAGGCAATAGTTTCTTGCCGAATGTGAATTGAGGAGTGCGTTTCACGAACGCCTTTTTTTGACACGTCACAATGGCTGGCAGCGCTGCCTGAGAACGCTGTGCCTGCGAGAAAACTACTGAAGGCCACAAATTTGCTGGAGTATTTAATAAAGTTGTTATCACCTTACTCATTCGTTGTTCTCTCTAGCTACGCATCTATTGCATAGCTATAGAGCATCTTTTCGCTTAGACAACATAGTTAATACCATGCTATAGATTTCGTCTCGAGATTTCAGTTGTGTTGCTTTACATTTGTGCACTCGAGACTGTTTCAAGCAATGTGTGCAAGTACTTTTTCATCTAGTATAGCGTATATTTAATTCACTTCCCTTAGTATGTACTTGTTTTTCAGTTGTCGCGTAGGATATATAGTTAGAAAACTAGCTGTACAAACCTGTTCACTTTGTTTTCACTTTGTTTCCTTTTTTCGCCCCTCCTGCTTGATCTACACTGCAGTATGTACTAAGTAAAAAAAATAATAACCTCCCATTAAGAGGCTGCCCGTCAGTCACATGTAAGCAAACTTTCTCACAAGTCGGCCCACTCAGGTTCACACAGACTCAAGCTGAGTCGTGAGTCGGAGTTTATACGAGTGAGTCAGGTTGACGAAAACATTCGTGAGTTCGATCGAGTTGGTTCGAGGAAAACTATTGGTGAGTTCGAGTGGGTCGAGCTCAGGAAATGTTTCGTGAGACTGAGCTCGAGCGAAAAGCGTGTTTGTCGAGCGAGTCCGGGTGGGCTCAATTTATTTTGCCAGCCTATGCCATTAGCACGCTTGCATGCTTCCAGAGAGACCAATCGTGGAGTTCCGAACAAAAAAGAAAAGGTATACGATCCCGAAGCAATGAAGGCGCTTTTTCTGAAGAATGAAAAACTATGGGACACACGTGTTAAATTTTTACGTGCTACGTGTAGGTAAGACAATATCTATCTGGCGCTTTTACACTTACGTGATCTGTAACGCGAAATCCGATTCCCAACTTTTGTTTTTCATTTCGCTTTTATCTACAGGGAATCAAACCCCGGCCCACGGTGACAAGTCCGCTATGCAGACCACCTGACGCTGCGAAACTTATCGCTGATTCTATCTATCCTGGATGTCTTTTTTTTTTTCCCAAGGCATAACTCTAAATGCGGGACAATGATAATCCGCGGGTACACATTGGATGTTGCAATCAAAGATGGCCCCAGAGCTGAAAGCATGCAGAGGCTGGCGTTTCTCAATTTCGCCGCTAAGTTTCCCTCACTCACTCACTCACTCGTCCCACGCATTCATTCATTAATTAATTCATTAATTCGTTCATTCATTCATTCATTCATTTACATGATATTGCAGAACGAGGCGGTTTCAAGCAACAACTAAATATAGTAGAGTAACCTATACGGAAGCTGCCAATGGTCGCAAAACTGCTTTATGAAATGCTGACTTGAAGGTCGCGAGCATGAGAGCAGGAAAGTGGTTCCAGGCATGCTTGTTTAACGTTACAAGGAAGATTGCCGTAATGTATGAAGCACGTGCACTGGGTGGTTGTGCGGAGAGTTCCAGGAGCGGCGCAGTGGGGAGAATTAATGAGCCATTACTTGGCCAGCCCAAGCCCATTTCGTCAGCGATTATATAGCCGGACATTTAACTTCGTATGGGGGAGCCGCAGCCTGCAAGCAAAGCCTGCACGGTGCCGTTTATTCTCCATCACTCTTCTCGGAAAGGACACGGTACATTTAATTGATTAACCATAACGGCCACAGTCTGTTATTAACAAACACCGGGAACATGCAATCAAGAGAGCGATGGAACGCCGTATACATGGTCATGAGAGAAGAGCAAGAACAACGAAAAAAAAAAGACATTCACCAGGTTACTAACCCTTCGTGAGAAAAACAAAAAAAAAATGTTTCTATAAATCCACAAATATTCAAGGCCGAGTTGATTTGCAGAGCTCCTCGTACACATAAACATTTTCGGTGTGTTTCCCTAAGAGGAGCTGTCTCGGCACTTAAAGGGACGCTCTGCGCCGATTCGCTCTGACGCCACACATTTTGACATGGCATACTAGCTCTTACGTAGATTTCAATCCGTAAAAATGAGGTACATTGTCTCCTGAGCGCCTCAGAGGTCTAACGAACCAAGTTTCAGGAAATTTCCATGACCCACTATGGCCAACACACACCTATACTTTAGGGTTCGGTGGGGTAAAATGAGACACGGGTCAAAACACGACATTTTGACTTTGTCGACCTCTATCGCGAATACAACAACTTCTTTTCTTTAGTTTTATACTTCAGTGATAAGTGTCGCTATAGTTGTCCACGTTTTCTGGTGTAAAAGTTACTGGTTGTTCACATTGTTCACGTGAGAAAAATTGCGCGGCTGATGTGAGTGTGTTCGCGACCCGCCAAAAAGGGGCGAAATTTTGTTCGGTCAGCTTCTACGATCTGTGCAGAAAGCTTTTCAGTACGACGACGTAAGTACTTATTTTGTTATCCTGTGCTATAACTACACGCCATAGAAAGTTTAATTATTTGGTGCCGCGATCCAAAGCGGAAACTTTTTTTTAATTCGAGCATGTGAGAGGGGCAAAACGCGACAAAAAGGCATTGAATCGTCTTAGAAAGAATCTTATTAATAGAACCATTTATTTGCACTCATTATATATTATATTTCTTTGTTTAGGAAGGCTTGCACGTACAAGAGAATATAATACGTAAAGAGCTTCCTGGGAGGAAAACGGCATGAAAAAACACCGATTGCTGTTCAGGACATGACAATCTTCATCCGCGCTGCATAGAGGTTTTTCCGTGTCCCCAATTGATGCTCTCAAAAGGCGCATGAAAAAAAATTGTAAATATCCAAGTCAATTCGTTGTCAAACGTATCTCGGAATCAAGAGAACGTACCCGCTATGAGCACGTTCTCTAGCCCATCCAAGTTATTATATTAATTGATGGCGTCCCCAAAACACCATATGATTAGGAGAGACACCGTAGTGGAGGGCTCCAGAAGTTTCTACCACCAAGGGATTTTTTTAAAGTGCACCCAAATCTAAGCACACGGGCTTACAACATTTTCGCCCCCATCGAAAATGCGGCCGCCGCAGCCAGGATTCGATTCTAATCAGAGGCCGAGTGCCTCAGGCACCATCACGGCGAAGACCATCCAAGTTATTGCATCCCACACCGGACAGTCGGCGCATTCGAGATCTCGAATGTTGAAATGAATGAAGTTTCAAACTTTCAAAGCTTGAAGCGCGCTTCGGGATTCACGTTTTGGCGAGCGAATCAGAAGACGAAGAGGAGCGTGAAGAGAGTGCCACTTTTTCCGAACACAGGACTGGCTTCGACTGAACACCTTGAAATTAAATTCTTCGTTCAGCAGGTTTCATCGCTTCCACGTTCCAAGTGCGCTAGCTTTCTATATGTGCCTCGATGCTATGTGCTACCATCACCACCATCCCCTGTTTTCCGATTATCGACCAGTAGCACTGGAGTCTTGTTTTCCCTTTTCTTCGTAAGTGAGACCTTGGCGTCTCGACGTTCGTGCTCTGCATAACGCGTGTTCGCGCTTCAGTTTGTCTATAGACGGTTTCAAGGTCACAAGCTTTGCACCCCAGAAAACTTCCGGTCACCTCATTTATCAGCTCCTTACGTCGAAACTGAAATTACGTTTTCAAGGTCCTTTTAAACGTAATAAATGTCTCTCTTCAATTTTTCAGATAAAGGAAGCATGTGTAAGGCTCAAGGGAAACTCAAAATTTTTATCTAGCTCAAAAGAATAAACATTTGAATACATTTTGCCAAATCAGGAAAAGAAAGTGTAAAATCAGCGGGCTACTTCCGAAAGCTCTTCTTGCCTGCCGATGCTATTTTGGCGCATCGGTGGACGAAAGCGGATGTCATCAAGGGGCCGTGTTTATAAACAATGAAAGAGTCTACAAAGTCGTGCGCGCCTCCCCTTTTGGATTTAGTCCAGAATCATGGGACGTGCTCAAGGTGCAGTTGCGTTTACACTGCTCAGTTGAATGGCTTGCTTTGAGACGGCGAATGTAGGAAGAACTTGCATGACACACTCTTAAAAAAACGTTGGTAAAAAGGTAGCAACTGCAGGCAAATAGGTAGTAACTGCAGTGGTTACTACCTTTCATTGACCGTTATTACCGTTTTGCTACCTGTTTACTACCTACTTTAAACACTTACTGCCTGCAACCGTTACTAACTTTTTGCGACCTCTTTACTACCTACGTTAGTAAACAGTTAGTAACTGAAATGGAAGAGGTAGTAACTGCAGCCGTTACTACCTTTTTTGCCCCGTTACTACCTATTTGCTACCCGGCTTTTGACTATCTATTTCAATATAGTGTGTGAATGCGATTCTGATAATTTATGAGAGGAGTCGTCTCGACGTATAGTCATTACACAGAAAAATGACGCAGAAGGTATCCATAGATCACGAAAATACATTTTGTTTTAAATTACGCAACCGAGGTATGTAAACGTCATTCTGATGTTGTTGCAACGAAGAACTTACAAGTTAACGAACCATAAGCAAGTTCTACACGTATCGTAATAGACAATCACCACAAACTTAGTAAATTACAGCACATATTAACAAGACCGCCAGATCAAAATAACCAGACGGTCACAATTAGCCTCGAGGACAGTCACAGTTAATCCACTGCGGCGTGTCTCCAAATATTATCATTGTTTTGGTGCGACAAACCTCTAAAACGATTATTACCTTTTAAACAAAGTTATATTAGTCGTGTGAAGCATTCAAATGCATTGAGAATGAGTTCGGTACATTGATCCGGCCACTGTACATAATGCCTTTTTGTGGCTATTTTATAATAAATAAATATGATATATAATTTTTTATAAGCATGTCTGATTGAAAGTCTTGTGCTACGTCACCAAACACACGTAACCAGGTAGTATAACATAGTGCTATAGGTTCATATTTGTAAAAATTCATCCTGAAACGCAAGTGCTCCCCTGTGCCAGACATGTCCCTGCAAAGTAGGGGCTATATATACCCCACGCTTACTACATGTATACGTAAAAAAAAATTGTGAACTTCGCTCGCTCTCCGGCGCGCTGATGCTGGTCTGTAGCAGGGCCACGAAGATTGAACAATGTGAGATCCCGGATTGAATCTGCGCGTGTTTTAATGAAGTCTATCGGCCAGCCGTTCCGAGCATTCCAAACAAATATGACTCCTGACGTATGGTCACTCACAGTTTCATCCCCTGATGTCTTGAGGCACGTCACTTGTTCTTTGCAAGGTCTCAGGTTGCGAATGTGATAGGAAAGCTTTGAAACAACCCTTGTGCTTGTGAAGCTTTGAAACAACCCTTGTGCTGTACCAACACTTATATACACTGAACCAGTCAACTTGCACAGTTCGAGATTCATCCTTTGGACATGAATCATCGAGCAGTTCATACAGACCGTCATGGTGGATTTCTGACTTTCATATCATTCTCCAATAGGCATGGCCATGTTGCAGTATCGTTTCCACCAGAGCCAGCTACCGCTTGCACTTGATGAGACTCGCGCCATCCACTAATGCCAAGATGGGCAGCAGAACCTCGTTTGGCACAACATGCATGGTTGCTTGTACTGTCATCACGTTTCGGCGTGATCACTTGCTGGCGTGCGAAATAACCTAGCAGTAATGAACAGATGCGGAGTCTACAAGCGAAAATTAATAGTTAAGTTTGCGCCTAAGTTGAGCAAGTGTTCAAGTCGTCAGCATCGGCGCGCCAGAGAGCAAGCGAACGTAAAAAATAGTGAACTTCTTTGGTCTATACATTCTTCGCATTTATGGCACACCCCGCTTCTTAAGCGAATATGTCTAGTTGTAAGACATTGAATTAGCCAATATTAACAGTGGAGAAATAATGCCAAAATGCATGACCTGCGTATTATCGGTTACTACTTTTTTTTTCTCTAAACCTTAAAAATCTACTACCAATGGGTGATAACAGCTAGGGTAGTAATAGTTACTAACTGCTGGTAGTAACAGCAGAGGTAGTAAGTGTTACCACCCTCGCCATCACTAACTGCGCTTACTGCCAGGGTTGTAACATATGCGACAAACCATTACTATCCCAAAGTTAGCAAGTCCTACCACCTTTTTTGCACTGCCACAAAGCTACGCATTGCTCTTCGGGTCGAGCGACTAACTCCTTATTGATGCACGCATGGCAGCGAGATCTATACGGAGACGTCTCAAACACCTTATCGCAGCATCATCGCGGCTGCTTGGCGTTGCAGACGTAATCGACGACCTAAGTTCTGCGCTTAGCGAAAAGCCCAATTCTGAGATAGTCGAGTCCTTTGATTACCCAAGCCGCTAAATCCATTCCCACCGTGTAAAACACTGTTGGCGCAAACTTGAAAGAAGACGAGAGAAGAGAAAAGCGCTTTTCCGAGTCTCTTCCCTCGTCTTCTTTGAAGTTTGCGCCAACGACGTTTTACACAACTGTACACACCAATTAGCATACGTTACGGAGGTATACCCTTCCCGCTGCGTCACCATCTGCGCGTGATCAATCACTCTGCTTGACTCATTACGAAGACATGGCTTGTTCGACTACGTCAACGCGTCATGATACCAATGAGACATTAACAATGCTTAGCGGTCTGCCTCAGGTTCCACCAGAGGTGTAGCAGCACAACTTTTTACACGTCCATCAGCGATTAGGTGAAAGAGGCACCGCCTTCTATGAAGCGTGCATGGTGCAGAGGGACTGATGTGTTGCCCGTTGAGCTTTATTTAATTAACTTTCTAAAATGACATTGGTTCCACTTTCACCACTGTTAATTATTTGGCGTTGCTTTTGAGAACTTTGATTTCCCGGATAGCTTTCATGACAGCCGTATTGTTTAAATACCTAGACATAACCCATCCTCAGTTCGCCCGGAGGAATGGAGACGGATTATGCCTGCAGCAGATGTCACTCGGCGCTTGAGAAGCCCTATGCTTTCACTAAGACATCATCAGGCGTGTTTGATTACGGGAAGAAAAATCTCTCCTTTATTACGCACGACATTATTGTGTACACGATAGCGAGATCAGCACGTGGGCTCTTGGTGTCCCTTGATCAAGAAAAGGCATTCGATCGCCTTGAGCACAGCTACACATTTCGCTAATGGCGGCGTTATAGGCTTCTCGCAAAACTTCGCTGAGCTCCTCATAAACGCACACTCTCATAAACGCAGCTCGTTGTTCCTTGATGGTTATGAAAAGGTTCGATAAAACACCGAAAGAGGACACCCCTCTTTTAGTGCTTTATGGGCTTAGTCTCGAACCATTCCTGCGCTTCCCATATACTTAATGATCCATACGTGCGAGGCCTCCCACTACTTGCAAGTGGTATACGGTGAAGGTGACAGCTTTCGTTGATGACATCACACTGTATTTGAAGATCGAGGACAGCCTGTCCCGTTGCCTATACGCATTTTTGCTGAGTATGAGAATATTTAAGGCTGCTGCGTTAATTTTTTTTCAAAATGCCAATATTTGTTCATTGGTTAACCAGACACCTCCATAAGTCCTGTTATGCGTCTTCAAAGAGTCACTCTAATCGCATCTTGGGGCTCGATTATACTCATTACGGCATATCAGCCACCATGTGGGTTTTAGTACTCGAAGAAATTAAACAAAATGTCCGGAAAGTGCATTAGAAACATTGAACGCTCGCATTGGAAACATTAATTGCACAATTTTTTTTTCAAAGAGGCTCCTGATTAATAATTTGTTGCAGCAAGATAAGAAACGTTAACGTTATATATGGTGAACAGCCACCCAAAGCAGATGGAATATAAATCGTTCATACTATAACATCGTCACGCAAACGTAATCGCCAGGTAAAATATAATTATATAATCAAGTTTATACAGACCATACTTGATGCTATTCCAGATGAAAGGTTTCTCTCTTCTTCACGTAAACGTTGAAACATAAAAAAATGCGCTTCAAATAACACCCATTGGCACAAAAAGACCACATCCAAAAATGATGCCTTAGGAATAGGAATGTGAAAAGGCCAGACAAAAATCCATATTCTTGAGCTAAACCAGCAAGTTGTTCAGGCTGTACGGCTTCAAGCAGGTCTTCCTGTCTTGGAGTACCCAGCTGCAATAAAATAGCGCTGTCGGATGGGATGAAAAGTACCTTTTTTTGCATCATTATTATTAGAAGAAATGAAAGCCCATGGTATTTTCTACGCGGGGATCCCATCGTTAAAGCAGCTTCTCAATATCCTAACAAGAGCCGCTGTCTCAAAGGTAACATTGAAGTGCACTGTCGGCTGGTCAACTTTCCGCAGCGTCTGAGGCTCATTATCTGGCTGGTCTGTGCTCGCTTCTCCTTGTGGCAAGCGCAGATGTACATCAATTCGCGTACTCTGTCGTGAACAGTTTTCCTCTCCTGATCATCAAGAACGCGGAGATGGCGGAAAGGCGGCCACGAGAACGTTGCCATATTGTGAAGATCTCCTAGGGCAGTTTTATTTGAAGAGATTCTAGCGTCCTCGACATGGGCTTGCACACTTATGGTAAGTCTGTCTAAGCAGCACGTAAGTGCTTCTTCAGTTTTGCGTAGTACATCAATACGAGGGGTAGCGTTACTACTTTGTCCTGCTTAAGCTTTTCGCTGCATGGCGTCATTGAAGGGCTCCGAGAATTCAACGACCTCTGTCAACGTGGCCGTATTGACGTCTTCTAAGAACAGATTTCACCTTGAATCTAGGAGGTTATCTATCTCATTGCACTGCGTTCACATGGACTTGATCACAGCGAATACCTTAGACCATGCAGTGCATAATGTTCGCGTGTGCTCGAAGGCCCAACTTTGGCCTTTATATGAGCGGGCCTGAGTCAGGCCCAGGCCTGTAGCATCAAGCCCGGGCCCGGCTCAAGCCCGCACTTTCAAGCTCGAGCTTTCAGGCCAGCCCAGGTCCATGCAGTGCTCTACACTGGAGTAACGTTGACAATATTTTGGTTTCTTTTTTACGTGCGCCAAAATAAGTCCACGAGTTTTCATTGCATTTTGCGCCCATGTAAATGTAGTCGCCAAAGCCGCGGGAATCGAACGCGCGCCGTCGAGCTCAGCAGCGCGACACCTCACGGGTCCAGCTGACACGGTATACGGTCACACGTCGTCTGATAATGTGGCACGGTTCATGCGACTCCGGCTGCGTGGATGTAGCGATGCCACCCTGCACAATTAAAAGAGCCACGACATGGTGCATAATGTTCCAATCTTCCTTGTGCATAAGAATCCAATCTTCCTTTGGGATGTACTGACGAATTCCACGGCAGCGGCTATTTCACAACCACTGTCGCAGGGTTCGGTGACGGTGTTAGGCCTATCCGAAGTCGGAGCGTCGGAGCGTTGGTCGGGGGCGACATCGTCGTTCGCTGTCGCTTTGCGAAGCGTCCGTATAAGCCTTCACTTTCTCCATCTAATACAGGGAATGAATCTTTCACACTGATAGCCAGCATCCCTGCTAAGTTTGATTCTTTTTTTTGTTGCACTAAATACTGCATTCATTACAGTGGCAAATGCCTGATGTTTTATGTAACTCATGGCCCTGTTGGAGCTTAACACTTTAGGGCGCCTGCAGGGGCGCCTGCGCAAATAGGCGTTTGGTGTGTAGCGACACCACGAACCCGAGCTAACGGGGGAGTTTCGACTCCCTCCCACGCCTAGCCGTGCGTGGCTTTGCCGTGTCCGAGGAAAAGGGGATCCTGGGGGTTGAGCCGACGCTGGCTGATTGGACCGTTAAGGCCCCCCGGCAGAGGCAACACACCCCTTTGGCCCCGGCTTCACGTAGACGGCACCCCTGAGCTGACCCACCCAGGGGAATCGGCAGTCGCCTTTTCCTATCTCTCTCTCCCTACATCTTCGTCTTTATCTCTTACTATTTATCTGTCCTGTCTTCTACTCTCTTCCGTTTACTTCCAAACTTCCTGGCGGCTAGGGTTAACACCTGTGCAAATAGCCCACCTTGGTCTAGGCGCATTGGGTTATAGTGGCGTTGTACGGCTGACGTCTGCAGGTTTCAGCATTTGTAACCTTGTAGCGTCCCCTCGTTGGGCTCCGTGGTGGGTGGCCGCCAACGCTGCTGAACAACAATAAGGAAGACATGCATGGAGCATTCCCACTACTGTCTGATCGTACCGGCTTAAAGCCGGTACGCACCGATGATCTCACCAGAGAAGGATTGGCCACCCTGGTGCAGTATTTGGCCACCCCCTCCCGTAGGCATTCGTCAATTAACTCACGGCCCTCAGTCCCCACCAGCTGCGGAGCAACTGACCACGGCGGCGGTCAGATCTGCAAAGCAGCAGAGGGTGCTAGGAATCTCTGGATACGGACAGGCCACCATTGGAACTTGAACTTAGCAATGTTTAACGTTAGAACGTTATCTAGTGAGGGAAGTCTAGCTGTATTATTCGAGGAGCTAGAAGGCATTAAATGGGATATAATAGGGCTGAGTGAGGTTAGGAGGACAGATGAGGCCTATACTGTGCTACAGAATGGGCACGTCATTTGCTATCGGGGCTTGGCAGACAGAAGAGAACTGGGAGTAGGGTTCCTAATTCACAGAAACATAGCTGGCAACATAGAGGATTACTATAGCATTAATAAAAGGGTGGTAGGCATTGTAATTAAACTGAATAAAAGATACAAAATGAAGGTAGTACAGGCTTACGCGTCTACATACAGCCATGATGACGCTTCAGTTGAAAGCTTCTATGAAGACGTGGAATCGGCAATGAGTAAGGTGAAAACACAGTATACTATAGTGATGGGCGACTTTAATGCAAAGGTAGGGAAGAAGCAGGCTGGAGACCAGGCAGTAGGAGATTATGGCATCGGCACTAGAAACGCCAGAGGAGAGCTACTAGTAGAATTCGCAGAACGCAATAATCTGCGTATTTTGAATACCTTCTACCGAAAACGAGAAAACCGCAAGTGGACATGGAGGAGCCCTAATGGCGTAAATAAGAACGAAATAGACTTTATAATGACTGCACACCCAGGAGTCGTGCAGGATGTGGAAGTGGTTGGCAAGGTAAGATGCAGTGACCATAGAATGGTACGGGCTCGAATCCGCCTAGACTTTAAGAAGGAACGACAGAAACTGATACGCAAGAAGCCAGTCAATGAACTAGCACTGAGAGGGAAAGTACAGGAATTCAGAGTGTCACTGCAGAATAGGTACTCTGCTCTTAGCGAGGAAACCAACCTTAGCGTAGATACAATGAATGATAATCTGACGAGTATCATCACGGAGTGTGCAGTGGAAGTTGGAGGCAGGGTAGCTAGACAGGACACCGGCAAGCTTTCCCAGGAAACGAAGAACCTAATTAAGAAGCGTCAAATCATGAAAGTGTCAAGTACAACAGACAAAATAGAACTGGCAGAGCTTTCGAAGCTGATTAATAGACGTAAAGTATGCGATGTATGAAGGTATAACATGGAGAGAATTGAGCACGCTCTGAAAAACGGAGGAAGCGTCAAAGCAGTGAAGAGGAAACTTGGGATAGGCAAAAGGCGGATGTATGCCTTAAGGGACAAAGAAGGCAAATTAACTACCAATATGGATAGGATAGTTAAAATAGCGGAGGAGTTTTACAGAGATCTGTACAGTAGCCGAGACAACCACGACCTTAATACTATAAGAACTAGCAGTAACCCAGACGACACCCCACCGGTAATGATAGAAGAAGTCAGAAAAGCTTTGGAGAGCATGCACAGAGGCAAAGCTGCTGGTGAGGATCAAGTAACATCAGATCTGCTGAAAGATGGAGGACAGATTGTGTTAGAAAAACTAGCCACTCTATTTACGAGGTGTCTCCTGACGGGAAAAGTACCAGAGTCTTGGAAGAACGCTAACATCATCTTAATACACAAAAAAGGAGATGACAAGGACTTGAAGAATTACAGGCCGATCAGCTTGCTCTCTGTAGTATACAAGCCATTTACAAAAGTAATTGCTAGCAGAGTAAAGAAAACATTAGAATTCAATCAACCAAAGGAACAAGCAGGATTTAGAACAGGCTACTCAACAATTGACCACATTCATACTATCAATCAGGTAATAGAGAAATGCTCAGAGTATAACCAACCACTATACATAGCCTTCATAGATTACGAGAAGGCGTTTGATTCAGTAGAAATATCAGCCGTCATGCAGACACTGCGGAATCAGGGCGTAGATGAAATATATATAAACATTCTGGAAGAAATCTACAGGGGATCAACTGCTACCATAGTGCTTCATAAAAAAAGCAACAGAATACCAATAAAGAAGGGTGTAAGGCAGGGGGACACAATCTCCCCAATGCTATTCACTGCGTGCTTACAGGACGTTTTCAGAAGCCTAGAATGGGAACAGTTTGGGATAAGAGTTAATGGAGAGTACCTCAGTAACCTGCGCTTCGCCGATGACATTGCATTGCTGAGTAACTCAGGGGACGAATTGCAACTCATGATTACGGAGTTAGACAAGGAGAGCAGAAAGGTGGGTCTTAAAATTAATCTGCAGAAAACGAAAGTAATGTACAACAACCTCGGAAAGGAGCAGCGCTACGGGATAGGTAATAGTGCACTTGAAGTTGTAAAAGGCTATGTCTACTTAGGGCAGGTAATAACCGCAGAGCCGAACTACGAGATTGAAGTAACTAGAAGAATAATAATGGGGTGGAGCACATTCGTCAAGTACTCTCAAATTATGACAGGTAGATTGCCACTATCCCTCAAGAGAAAGGTATATGACAGCTGTATCTTGCCGGTACTTAGCTACGGAGCAGACACCTGGAGACTTACAAAGAGGGTTAAGCTTAAATTGAGGACGACGCAGCGAGCAATGGAAAGAAAAATGGTAGGTGTAACCTTAAGAGACAAGAAGAGAGCAGAGTGGATTAGGGGACAAACGGGAGCTAAGGATATCATAGCTGCAATAAAGAAGAGGAAATGGACATGGGCCGGGCATGTAGCACGTAGACAGGATAACCGCTGGTCATTAAGGGTCACCAACTGGATTCCCAGAGAAGGGAAGTGGGGTAGGGGGAGACAGAAGCTTAGGTGGGCAGATGAGATTAAGAAGTTTGCGGGTATAAATTGGCAACAGCAAGCACAGGACCGGGTTAACTGGCGGAACATGGGAGAGGCCTTTGTCCTGCAGTGGACGTAGACAGGCTGATGATGATGATGACATGGTAACTTAAAGGGTCCCTGCAACACTTTTTCAGCATGGTCAGAAAATGCTGCCGATGGGTAGGAGAAGCTTCCGACAACACGCGAGCCAAATATTATAGCACAGCACGCGGCCTGGAATTCACAGTAAATTAACAAAGTCGGATAAAAATTGCTTTCTCTTCTCTCGACAAATCACGCAATATGCCTGAAAATCACGCGTAGTAAGCCCATCTAGCAGTCATTGGCTGATTTGAACCAGCGCCTCCTCTATGCGCTGTTTGACATGGTGCGTTTGAAATAGAGGATGCGCTGTTTTAACATGGTGCGCTCGCTCGTTACATAGATCGGCGCGGGAGGCCGCTACTTGTCCACACGTGCGCGCGCGATCACACTGAAAAAGCCGCGCATTCGAAGAAAAAAAAAGAAAAAAGTACTCAGGGTTACGAGGCGCGGATGACGTGTTTTGTTTGCCCCTCCCATCTCTCCCTGCTTAGCTTCCAGCGCTTCATTAGTACGAGAGAAGAGAGAATGCAATTGTAGCATGCGACAAACCTTTGTAACTCCACTCGCACTGGACGGATTCTTAACATTTTTTGCGGCGTTGAGTTCGTGAGGCAATAAGCTATCCCAGTGAATTCATTCCATGGTTACTTGAAAAAGTGTTTAAGGGCCTTTTTAAGAAGTTGTGGTTTTCAGTGAAAACTAGATGTTGGTCTATTGTATACAGATATGAAAAGTGGGCCGCAAAAGAATATTTAAGTGCAGAACAGGCCCCTAGAGGTCGCTGGCGTTAGTTACTACCGGCGACCGCCGGTAGTGGGCATGGTGCCCGTGATTTACCTGTGACATCACGTGCAGCAATGAGCAGTGCCGTCGTCTTGTACCATAGGTTTAGCACCTGCAAATCGTTGAATTTCGGTGCATGGTCGGCAGGAGGATTTTCTCTTTGGGGGTGAAAACCAGTGTTGCATCGCAGCTGGGGGAGGGGGAAGCGCAGGTGTAGAACTGGCAGAGGGCAAGGTTTGGAGAGGCTTGAGGGGAGGGCAACTGTCTCTTTTGCACCCCGCCGCCATGTTTCGGCGCCAAGCAGAAGAGAGCTAAAATATCTGGACTTCATGCGCAGCTTACGAACACAACTATGTCGTTCAAAGAAATGCACAGCCAGCTGATTGTTATGTCACGACTCGCGAGTACGATAGCATTGCTATCAGGCCACACGCGTGTTGGTAAAAAATATTCAATAATAAATTAATTGCTCCACCAAATGCACTAAAATTTCGCCAGTTTACCTGTGAATGTTCAAGCATTAACTTGCGTATCACAGATTATGACTGACAATCGGGTCTCATGCTCGCGCTAAAGCGTCCTTTTGGAATGTGAAAAAGATAACAGATCAAAAGAGTTGAGCATGTCGAAATATAGCTAATATTATGCTGTATTAATTATATCTGGGGTTTTACTTGCCCAAACCACGGTATGATTATGAGGCGCGCTGTAGTCGAGGGCTAGCTCCGGAAATGTTCATCATCCGGTGTTGCGTGCACGAAATCGCGCAGTACAAGGGCCTTTGTAGCATTTCGACTCCCGGAATCGAACCCGCGTCCTTCAGGTCAGCCGAGCGCCGTAACCGTGTGATCCACCGCGGCGGACTAATATCATGACCTAAAGCCATTACACGAAATTTCGAGAACGTCCAAAAACCCCTTAGCTTGATTTTATGAACGCTTTTCAGCCAACTTTTAGTGTGGCGTTCGCCAGTCTAATTCGTGTACCGTGGCTGAAGTAAACGGTTAGAAAGTCTAACCTGGACAACCCTTAGAGGTTTGAGTTAGCTATTTGTTCAAGACATTGCTTTAGCGAGCATAGGAATGATGGGTGGTACACAGATTTGTCTACTTTTTCTACTTCTGGCCTGCTTCCGGCTCCGTGTGTGTTCGTGTGGCTTGGAGCCGTTTTCTTGCAAAACAAAAATCAACAAATGTTCAGCGGTTGCGCTTTGCCACCATATTCCTTCAAGCTTACCATTTCCGATCGGGTCACGAAATTCAAAAAGGTTCGTTCTTTCCTTCAAAATCAAACTGAAACCAGCAATAAACAAAGCTGCAAGTACGATTCGTCGCCTGCAAGTACGAAGACAGGGCAAATCTGTGTACTACCCATCATTCCCATGTTCGCTGAACAATTGCAGCGCCACAGTTTCCTCTAGTTAATTTTAGGAAACTCTATGGTTGCTACGTGTTGGGTTGCTTGACTCCTCACTGTGCCTTCATTTATGTCCTGCACGACAAGGTAAAAATTTTCTAAAATAAACTCAGCAACGTAATGGCAACTTGATGGGTTATGCTAGCAAATAAATTTTACTACCAGCTATCAATGTACTGTCACTCGGAAGAAGCATGAGGACCCAACAGGCTAAAAGGAACTGGAGTCTGTGTGCAGATGACATAAAATGAAATTAGTAAGTTGAAGGCGTTGAAAGCCACAGGATGCTGCAGAATGCTTACAGATTTCCGAGCCAGGAGCACAAACCCGTAGCAAAGAGTTAGATAAGGTTAGATCGAAATGGCTGACCCTGTTGAGCCGGCTAGATATCAGAAGGCTTGCATCAAGCTTTAAATTTCTAAAGGCACAACTTTACAAACAGAATTCCAGAGTACTAATACTTCTTTTCGTTGCTTAATCTTTGCTATATTGAACATTTATGTAATGCTAAAGGAGACCTTGGCCTTAAAGTTACATGTGCAAGCTGAAAAAATTGACAAACCTCGCATGTTTGACTAAAACGGCTTTATTTAACACCTCCATACATTCAGTATGAGCAGGCAAGGTCCTAAAACCTAAAGGACCTAAAACCAGGAAATGTATTAACAGTTTGGACGATAGGCGAGAATAGTGCAAAGTTTGTTGTCCGTGGAGACAGTTCTTGCTTCCAAAGGCAGTCATAAGCACAAGGTGCAGAGTGGTGCAATAATAAAGAACACAATGAGATCAAATGATGAGTGATGCCTCAACGTTGCGATGAAAGGTGCAAAAGGTTAAAAGGTGGTCGGAATATGATACAAAATCTCCATTATAGTGATTACATAATTTACCACAGCTCTTCACAAAGGCAATTACTGTAGCTAGATACTACTTGAAAAGGCAGGAGAGGCCTTGCCCAGATGGCTGAAGTGTGGCAGCTGATTCCAAGCACGACTATGGAACTAATACAGCCCATACACATAGTTATGTTCTCCGACAGTGGGGCCACGAACCGTTGATATTTTGATGTAATTTTAACGTGTACACTAATTAGTACAGCCTTTGATGGGGAAATGCTGCTGCTTTTTAAAGTTGTATCTGAATGGTTTGAAATGGGAAGATTACCCCTCTAGAGGAGCAAATTATTTGCATTTTCTTTCTTTTGCAAGTCACAACATACAACAGGTAAAAAAAAAAAGAAATGAACAATTTTCTTCTCTCTAAGACTAAATCATAGGGAAAAGAAAAATACATCTATAGAGGTGGGTACAGTCACTTGGCACAAGATTTTAAGAAAGAAAGTCAAGAGAAAGGGAGGTTTGTTTTTTTTATGACTCAATATTACAGTTTTATACTATGCTTACCCTCCAGAGTTTTTCTGGCACTCCCAACTATCAGATGCACTGATAAACCAGGAAAAAAGAAACCTTCATTAAATTAAATGGTGAATTTTGAGCACAGCAGATACACAAGCATATGTATCGATGTTATACAGCAAATCTTAATTTTTGTTCACCAATATTAACAGAATTCTCGCAGCAGTTTGTGAAAGATAGTGCATTTAAAATGTTTTTGGCCGGCTTATAAAAAAGCACTCTGCTATCTCACAAAAATAACCATCCAAAAATCATTTAGTCATTTCTTCACAGTAGCCATCACAAAATTAAACAAGAAAAAATGCTCCATCAGGGCACATGTACTACAGCAAGTGGAACAAATTATAATTAAGGCACATTACACAAAAGGTAGCTACTCTGTAGTCTCTACAGAAAGTTGTTATTTAAAGCTGCGCTTGTGACGTTTTGACGACGCCCACTCATATTGTAAGTGTTTTGGACTTTTCACTCCGCTGGGTTTATCGAGACTGGTAAACAGTTCTTTAATCTGATGTTTTGCGTTGGCACAGCACCCACAGATTCAGGCAGGACAATTTAGTTGAGTTGTGCGAATAGCGGAATTTTAGGTGTGAAGCGAATCAGACTATTGAGCGAGTGTGAATCGAATTGAATATTTTCGAATATTTCTCAAATATTTCTAGAATGTTTTTGGAGTACAGTTGAAACCCACAATAACGAAATTGGCGGAAAAAGCACAAAATTTGGCTCTTGCGGGAATTTCGTTGGCGCGAGATTGCGGCAGAAAAGACATGGAATTTACAAAAAAAAAAAAAAACATTTTATTTCCAAAAGTCAGTAAGTTTACTTTGGCGGGTCTTACCATAGAGCAATTTCATGCTTCTCCACTCACACTGTAAGAAATAGCCCATCGCCACGTTGTCGTGGCGATGGGCTATTTCCAAGATTGACAAACCAGTATTGACAGCTGAATTGATAGATGCAAGCCTGCAATGATCAGGACAGTGCAACTGTTCTGTATTATTTAAAGCAGCACAAATGAACACAAACGAGAACACTACAATTTGCCTACACCACTATATATGTGTCTTGTCGTTTGCACCACTTTAAATAATACAGAACCTGACCAACTAGCCCAGCTGTCGACGTCACTACAAGTGCCCTCTCCTCGCTGTTTGGAATAACAGACACCCCAACACATTTCAACCTGTAGAGCTGAGATATATTATTCGTGTCAAATTGAATACAAACACTGGCAAGCATTTGAAATGGTATAGTACACGTCGTTCCGCCATTACCATAGACAGGTACGCATATGGGCTGTGCTATACCAGCCTGAATGTGCATGCCTGTCCATGGGGATGACTGCATGGTGTGCACTACACCACAACGATTGCTTGTCGCTGTTCGCATTTCATTTGATGCCGACAGTACTTGTCCTAAATGCTCACAGGAACGAAAGCAAGAGCTATAGACTACAAAGCCTGACGAGCATACCGTCGCATTCAATTCTGTTTTCTGCATACTGCCAAGAAAGGATTATAAAAGGCAACAGCGAAGTGATAAGTTGATGGCACCATTCGCAAGAAACGAAAGAACAAAACAATATCATTCTAAAAAATATGGCGTATGGTCCATTTCTCGGAGCAGCCAAGCATGAAAAAATTGCTTTGAACTGTTCAGTGTGCTCGTACGTGTATTCTCACTGATTTTTCTGTAATGCACTCGCCGGCTAGGCAGTCAATGCTTACATGTTAACATCGCACATACATACAATCCATCGTTGTTGTAGCAGTACAAGCAAGATGGTAACTGAAGCTAGAAACACCACCTTTCGCGTGCTCTTCAGATTGTTTAGTGTAACAACCCATGGGACCACAATCCCAATAATTTGAGAGAAAATGCCCTTTACCGTAATATAATAATTGCTGAGGCTATATATGCGTGGTTTTGCAACACCACAAACCACTGGCAATATCACATGAAAAAAAAAAAAGAGAACATTTCAGTGGAATGCAAACCTAATTGAACACACCTTGTTGACTTTGTATTATATAAACATACAATAAATGCTACAACATCATTTAGACCACCTGTAGCATAAACATATAGACATAGCACTTTTCCTATGAGCAAGCACTGCCTGCACAAAACCAATGTTGACTACACAAGCATCACCAAGCAATAACTATAATCAAATGTGCCCACCCATGCATAATAACAATGTAACAGCTGCAGTCAATATAAGGGTGCGCTATTTTTAACTGTCAGTCCCAAGGGCCTAAGCTATTAAAGGGGTGCTAACGCAATAATTTTGGGCTTGTGTTTTTTGCTGCAATGTCTTCCATCGTTTTCTGCAGTGTGCGGCAGATAATCGATTACAGACCCATTATTACCGACCAGTGTCAGTTTAAGTTTCAAAAATGACAAGCCACAGGGTGTAACTATCACCACCCAGCGGGTGCAATGCTTGACCACGTCAGCACGCAGAACTGTGGCACATTTCTGGGCGGTTCACATAAAGAAGTTTTTTAGTACAGCAAACAGGACAGCAATGTCATCTAACAGAAAACTTTCAACTCTTGCGCCGCGGCCACAGACTTGCGAGCAGCTGGCAAGAAATAGTCTGCTGGGCCAAACGCAACCAAAGACAAACAATGACATCGTAACTTGCTGCAGCGAGCTCATGTGAGGAAAGTAGGGCATCCCCAAGGGTCCCCTTTGAGGGTGTCAATAGCACGATAGAGTCGATCACTGCTGCAAACTTCAAAATACCTTTAAAATACCTTCAAAGCTATATATGATGCTGATATATTGCAGAAGATACACATGTTCATGGGAATCGATACCGCAGGCTATCTCGGCCACGAAATTTTGTGTCAGTACTCCTTTGAAGTAAATACAGCCCTAGTGATTGTATTTGATCAGCATGCTATAAAAGAGGCATTCTTGATAGTTATTCACTACAAGACTAACATAAAATGCCTGCACTTCGAGATATAATAAAGAAAGATCAAAGAATTGAATTGGGCATCAAATTAGGCCCATAAAAAAAACAAAAAAGAGTACTATGGTTATGCTAACAAACAGATTCTTTGATTTAAAACATAGCAGAAGAGAGGATGATGAAAAATGACTTCTTTACACTGAAGCTATAAGGTAAATGCTGAATAATGCTGACATAAAAAAACTATGTATAAAATATCGGGGTAAGAATAAAATGGAACAAAAGTATAAACATGAAACCTCTGCTATATACTCTGGCATTATTATTAAATTTCACAAATTCAAATCTATAAAAATATAAAGAAAGCTTTTCTAATAACATGGTGTATATTGCCTACCATGCGCACTTGCCTACTGTGCAATGAGTTAATGCCCTGCATTTTGTGGTAGCTTTGCAGAGCACCTAACCCGGTGCCCCTGCACTTGTTTCAAGATTGATCTCTAAACTGTTGCAATGCTCTGCCTTATGGAGCAAGTTTCCTAATAAGCCGAAAAGTGGGCACCTCAGACTAGCTGTTTACTTCAGAGCAGATGGGGCTATAATGACTCATGTCCTACAGCAGACAGGACCATGCAAAACAGACAAGAAACAATACAGTGTACAGTGACTTTGATTTGTGAGTGTACGCATTCTTCATAGAATCTTACCAACTTTTATCAATCGACTGGAAACAATTTTCAGAAGCTTACATTGTACAGTGTGACACACACACACACAAAAAAATTAGGTTCATAAGCCTGAATACTGCTGGTTAATGACTTCAGGAAGGAACCTTTGTAGATCAGTACCTTACCCGAAGCGCGAAGCGTTCAGTGAGCTCTTGTAATTCGTGCTAGAAAGAGCTAGTTGTAACACACGCTAGCAAGACAATCTTGCAGATGGCCATCAATGTGGCACTACTGAGCGGGTGAGTTTGAACAATCTCCTGACCTAACTGCATGCTAATCCACACCAAATATCACCAAGCAGCACCAATAGGGATGACAACTCTCGACACGCGCTGTTTGACACTGCGTTTGGATGAAACAAATAAAAATATTTGCAATGAATCCCAACACGAGGCAAAGGCTCGTCTGGAACCTCCACTTAATAATGGTTTCAACATTTAGGCCTCATGTATGCAAACAGGTGCTTTCAAAACTGCCAAGGTCTAACTACTTAACAGAAGCAGAAGACGCAGCTTGGTGCATAAGCCTGAGCAGTGCAAACAGTACTTCGCAGCTCATACACCATGTACACACATAAGGCAGCAAAGACAATAATGAAAATAAAACGAACACATCTGGCCACATAGAATGCACGTGTGGACCATCCCTAACAAACAGTAGTAGCAAACTACTGCTGCACAGTGGATATACTTATACATGAATAAAAGAAAACAGGTACCTAAACGAAGGTGTTACCAGCTACATTCTGGTTGTTTGATGGTTCAAGTCGGGTGAAAACAACACGTAAAATGAAAATGCACTCCACATGAAGTGCTATGTGCACCATTGTCTTAACAGCCTTCTGTTATGCAAAGCAGCGCCTTAAATTCTGAGAGTTCGAAGTGCCCTCCGTACGTAAAACACGTCAAGATTAAGCCCCCTTGATCAGACGAGGGGCTGCGCAAGTCAGTCAGCCAGCAATTACAATAGACAGTGGTATAACTGTAAACCACATTACAAAGACTTTGCTGTCAGGGGCAAATTATTGCATGCCAAGTCCTGTAATACGTGTAAAGTGGTAAAAATAAACAAGATTACACAGCAGAACAAGTCTGAATTGAAAATGTAAAACAAATGGATCCTCTTAGTTTCAGTGTGTGTGGGTTGCAGCTGCTACAAGCGAAACAAGCTCACTAATTTGCCACAATTCAGGATCAACTTTTGCCGTGGCACAAGTTTGCACAATCTAGTGGCGCCAAACACACCCACATAACTTTCGTAACTGCTTGCACATGAGCGGAAAACGTGAATTGTTGATGGCACAATCGCACAGCTTCTGTAACATTACAACGAGCTAACACTTATCTCTCTTAAAAGATTTATAAAAGATGCCTGGGACAGACATTTGTATTTTACGCTGAGATACCTATTCATAACAAACATACGTTTTTAACTACCAAAGAAGTGCTAAGGTGGAAACCTACTGAATTGCTTGGGTATTTTGATTATGAGTGGTGCAAACAATAATAACAATATCTGCGATTTTTCATCCCTAAACCACAATACCATTATGAGGTATGCCGTAATGGAGGGCACTAGAAATTTTGGCCAGACGATGTGCTTTAACGTGCTCTGACATCACAGCGCACATTAATAAACACAGGCCTCCAGTGAAAACGTGACTGCCATGACCGGCATCGAACCCGCAATGCTCAGGTCAGCAGCTGAACACCGTAATTGCTGCACCACAGCAGCGGACGTGGTGCAAAGAAACGCGAAGGATGATGTTGATTTCATGCTCAAAATAGCAAAAGAAGTAATGTGTGTTTTTCAATATTTCGACTGCACAATATGCTTTCCATAAAGTGCTGAACAAGCCTGCCTTTTCTTTAGGAAAAGAATTGTATGGCGCTATAATATGGTCATCATGTTGAAGACCTGTTTATAGAGACTACCGATGCTAGTAAATGCGCAAACCTAAAGAAATATAAGAAATAAAAGAGTACAGGCGACAAGACAGATGTACTAACCACACATACTTCCCTCCTTGTTTTTCAAACCAACAGCGATCCACATCGCAGTAGGCTATGACAATGCATAAAACACGTATTTCCTTAGCTTGCCCTGCACTGATTGAATTAGGAACAACGTTGTGTTGGCACTCTGCTGTAAAAAAAAAGGGGGGGGGGGTAAAATAATTTTAAAGCCAGTGCAAGTGCTGCTTTAACCCCCAAGCAAATGCACTAGGCTATGAAACCTTCTTCATGTGCACCAGCTCATCTTGTGAATGTTAAATGAAATGGATGAGGTAATCAGCACGGACTTCTAAGTCTATCGATCCCTGTTTGACTCAAAACATTAAAACTGACAAACTGGCCTGTCAATCATATAATCAGTCTCCAACAAACAAAAAAAACAAAAAAAACTAAAAAAATAGAGTGATGATACAGAACAAAATGCAATTTACAATACCACAGGCAATGCTCTATGCCAAACACTGAAGTTGACCTAGAACCGCTACACTGGGCAGTTGAGTCTGACAAAGAGGCAAAAGCAGTTCTCTATGCCACGCAAAACAAGATGGGAAAATAATACTAATATATGGACAACTCTCATTCCCCAAATGATGATGGTACTAAAATTTAGCAACAGGATTTGTTAACTGCTTGATATAAGGTAACATAACTGTATAATACATGTGAACCTTCTGTGCACATCTTGGAGACCTGCATATAGAGCAAGCTTTCCTGAGCTGCATGTTGGTGCTCTGTTTCCTGAGCTGCCTTATAACAAGCCAGCTGCATAACGCTGTGGCAACGAGAAATACCCATATGACTACCTTATATGCATCACTTCTAAATTAAACAATAAAAATGGGACACCATAAATGAATACGTCTGAAGGCTGAGGAGACAAGGCAGCCGTCAAAAAGTTCACCTGAAGTGCTAGAAATCACATACAGTACTAGAAAGCAGAAGTTTGTCAGTAACACACCTCTGCTTGCAGTTGCCCAACAACACATGATGGATCTGGGCATAAATCTCTAAAAACAAACAAATGCTTCAAAGAGGAAAATTGTTTGTGGAGTAAAAAAAGTGAAAACGTTTTACATTCAAACGTGAAACGTTAACGTATGAGCCCACATACTATGCAAGTCTACTTGTCTTCAGTTTCCAGCAAGGCCAGCCACACCACATTTTTTCAACTGAGTAGTATTACTACTAGCAATCACTCCGAAGTGATAAGGTTCTGGAGGGATTGCCAGTAGCTGCAACAAAGTTTCGTCTGTAGATTCGAAAACTCAAAACCAGGTGGGATAGCTGCGTTCGTTGGTGTTTGCCACCTGCGATTGAGACATGTGTCTACAGTAAACTTGTTTTCAGCGAGAAATCGCGAACATTGGTGCTGGAAGTGGTCTACAGCCAGCAAATGCAAAATGTCCGTACGTTCTATGACTCAAAGTAAAGCCCTTCAAGCGGGGAACGTGGAGAAGGGCGGTGTGTAGAGTGAGCTAGCAGCTGGCCCAGCCAAGCTGAGTCGAGACTTGGCGACTTCAAGACTGAGCCCTGAAGTGAGAATGGCGGACTGGGCGTGTTAGTTTAGCATGTCAGAAATGTAAAGCACGAGACAACGACAATTGACAGAAGGAGAGCACGCACACAGTGACGCTCTATGTGTGTGCACTCTACCTCTCTCCGCTGCCGTTGTCGACCCTTAAACTTCAAATGTGCGAGCTCCAGAGGCGATGGAGACGACAGGCGGTCGAGGCTCCTCAAAAGACTGTGCCACCATCGGTCATGGGGTTCACCATGTAGTCAAGGTACTCCTGCACGATCTTGCCCACACTGTGGGGAAGAATACTGGAAAAGGCAAGAGAATTGGTAATGTTAGAGAGGTTGAGATATCAAAGCTCTAGTTTGTCAAATGGTACCTAAACAAAAGTCGACCTTAATTGTGGAGTTGAGTCAAAACATTTATTTATTTATAGATACTGCGATCTTTCTTCAAGATCTTGGCAGCGTGGTACATAACAGGTGAACACAACAGAAAAATAACAATGGGAAACAAACATATAAAAATATTTACTCATGCACTTTCAAGACAAAAAAAAAGACAAGCGACGTTATTCTAATTCAAATTGCACAGAATATCCGTTAGCACAAGTAAAAAAGAAAGAAAAAAAAATGCATGAAACATCTCAGTTAGACACGGAAACTGATTTCTACTGAAGGTGTGACTACAATTGCGACAGTGAGCCCTGTGTAACAGTTTTATTGGGCCGTTTGTTCCACTCGACTATCGTTCTAGGAAAGAAAGAGTACTTGAAACAGTTGACACGTGTTTTAGTGAATGAAGTAACAGCTAGTGAGTGTGTGTGCCTGGTAGCATAACCTGTCGAATATGCATGGTGCGACGTGTCTATTTTGACTGACCTTTTATTAACAGAAAAAATAATTTTACACAACATACACGATTTCGATTACTTATAGTAGGTAGGCCACTTTGAGATACAAGGTTAGTGATTGAAGTGCGGCCATACATATTGTAGATGAATCGAACAGCTTTTTACTGTAAGCTTTGAAAGTTTGCTATTCGGTTTTAGTGAACATCTCATTAGACGACGGCGTATTCTAAAGCAGGACGTACGAGTGTTTTATATGCCAACAAACATACTGCTGGTGTTGACTATTTTATTACACACCTTAAAAATAATAACTTACATCTGCAATTTGCTAGCGCTTTGTCAAGGTGTTTTAACCACGAGAGATCACTTGCTATGTAGAGGTCCGATCCGTGCGCATTCATTACGGGAGAAAAAAAAACATCGGGCAACAAAAACGATTCTTCGTGCATTTTACGGGCCAAAATAAGCAATACGGTCATGCGAAATTTTCACTGTTATAACTCCCATGACTTCTCTCTCCTGTGTAATGAACCCTCTCCCCAAAGTGACGTAAACTTTTCTGAAAAAAAAAAAAAGTGTGTTCAATACGCGAGTAAATGCGGTATATTAGCACTTTTTTTTTTCATTTTACCCGCATGTACACAGTCTTTTCAAAATTGATGCACCATTGCTTACACCAACGAACTACCATAGTAAATCCCTGTTTAAGCTAACCTAGTCTTTCCGAGTTGTTATTTCTTTATATAGCACACAGTTGATATTTAACAAAAAGAAAAGTGGTCCAAGAACGGATCCCTGTGGAATGCCAGAATTGACAGAAACTATATCTGACACGGTTTTATCGACATCAATGAACTGACAGCGGTCAGTTAGGCTGTAAGCCATTCTATCGTTTTTTCATTTCTTAAGACAGCGCCTGGCTTAAGAAGTTTAACATGAGAGACCTTATCAAATGCTTTGCTAAAATTCATAAATATGGCATCTGTTTGTTTTCTTTTGTTCACAGTGTTAGCGAAGTCATGTACGATCTCAACGAGCTGCATGATTGTCTAGTGGCCATTTCTAAAGTCATGCTTCCTATCTGTTAACACTTTATCTTCATAGAGAAAACTAATTGTATGTTTGTAAATTATATGCTCTAAGAGCTAACAGGAAGCTTAAGGTAATGAAATTGGCCTCTAATTTTTTATGCAAGCTTTATCCCCTGATTTCCAGTCTTTTGGTAATGTTTCCTTGTTAACAGATCTTGTAAACAAAACATGAATGTATTTCGCGCAGCATTCTGGGTAAAGCTTTAAAGAACAGTTCAGGATACTATCAGGTCCTGGGGATTTCTTTATATCAAGCTTTAACAGTAAATTTAGAATGCCATGTTCCAAAATAGTAAGGTCAGGAAGGGATGGCAGTTTTGTAGAGAAGCATGGTAGACAACTGTCATCACTTATAAATACACTTTTGAAATGGTCATTAAATTCACCACACACTAATTTCTTATCCCGCACACTTTTACCACTCACAAAAAAAAAGTCAGAAGATGGGTAGCCAGCGTAACAACCCTCCAGAGCCTTGTCAAACATTCAAGCCAACCAGGCAGAATATAAAGTTCTGTACTTCTATGTGCCGCTACAATAAACCTTTCTGTCAGCTACTGAAGTTCTCTTGCCGACCTTGCACCACCACGCAGTGGAGTCATTAGAAGGTATCAGTGTTCCCGCCCCAAAACGAGGTGTACAAGGTCGCCATACAAGACTGGCGAGACAATGAAGCCCGCTAAACTTGTGCAAGATGTATGCATGCAGTTACACTTTCTGTCCCTTAACAACTGTGACTACTTCAGAAGCAGCACTCACAGGGAAAGCTTGATGATGAGGTTGAAACTCTCTGGCAGAATGATCAGCTCCTGGTCTCTGAGCACCCGGCTGACAACAGCACGGGCTGCCACCTTGGCATCCACCGGGGGAAAGATTCGGGGGAACCTACACCCAAACAAGTAACGGGTTCAATTTCTTGCAATCAATATTTGTTAGACTGAGTGTGAAGTAACAAAATATACCACCCTTGGACAGCCAAAAAAGGAATAGCGAGCCTCTGCATTGGTTATAAACATCCAAATTCTTCCCAGCTTGTCAAAACTGACACAATTCTAGAATATGTTTGCATTGTTGTTCCAGATAAAAACACTGTTGTAGGGAACAATGAAATAAGGACTGTGGTGGATAGAAATACATTGAACATGTTTTTTTATACCACTACATTAAAAAAATTCAGCAGATCCCGCGTAACTTGGGAACGCAAAGCATGCGGAGGAAAGGTGACCATGCTGTAATTGTTCCTTGAGCGACACACCATGAAATGATGCCCAATATGTGTATAAATGTTGCATGCACAGATTTATGTTCAAGAGCTGCAGATGTTTATATATCCAGTTGTTTGCACTTGCACAACGATGGAAACAGAAAAATGAGTATTAGCAATACCAGAAGCGATGAGTTGATATGAAGAGCTTATGGTTGCGAGGATGTTAGCCCTGGACACTGCTACATAAATCAACTTTAGAGCATGGCACCCAACCACAATTGGCGTTAACCCGACATGGCAGCTGTATCAAAAGAGTACATATGTGGGTTTGTCTTGCTATCAGAAATTCATCCAGCTGCAGCCATCAGAGCAATACAGTGGTGCTTACCAAAGCATAAGCCATCCACTTCCATTCTGCAGAGTCATCAGCCTAGTCCGCTCAACTCATTCATACTCCATTAGTTCTCATACTTGCCTTTATATTTAAGTAACGATGTACATCTAGACATGCGCTGGCGATGAAATAGCTGCCTTTTTGAGATACGCTCGTAATCAGTAACACAGCAACATAAGTTCACCACAGCTGCATCTAGATGGTGCTACTGCTTCTATTTAGTTTGATCAGTTGCCCATTTTCCACAGAAAAACGAAAAGGTGGAATGCGGCTGTACAGATTTGGACTGTTGGTAAACGGTGTTTTTGTGCACAGGCACCATGTGAGTTGGTGTTTCACTCCTTTATACTTTAATAAAAGGCTAGCTTGTACCACACAATGCAACATGTGCTTGCGTTCATACAGTTTCCTAAAATTAACTAGAGAAAACACTGGTGCTGCGATCGTTCAGGAACCATGAGAAATAAGGTTATGACATAGATTTGCCTGGTCCTCGGGCTTGGGGACGGTGAAGCGCACAAGTGGCTTCGTTTATTGCTGTGTTTTGGATTTTTTTTTTTTGAAGGAAAGAACAAACTGTTTTTCACTTCGTGACCTGATTTTAAGTGGCAAGCCTAAAAGATTAAGGTGGTGAAGCGTAACTTCAGAACATTTGCCTTTTTTTTTGTGACAAAGCAGCTGAAAGCTGCGCAAAGCCAGAACAAACACAAAATACAAAGACTAGGAAAATTCATGTCATACTCATATTTCCCATGCTCGCTGAAGCGCCATGCGTTTCAGCTTCCATAGACACCATCAGCATCAGAGCTCCCTCTAGTGTATATTTAGAAAACTCTATGCCTGCGTTGATGCTGACACGCACACTAATGCTTAAGTAAATGTTTTATGCTATGCCGAAGGTCGCCACAAATAAGCCTATGAAAGAATGACACCTGCTGCACCCACCATGCACTCAGGTAGGGCAGTCCCATGTTGGAGAAACCGCGGGACAGCACGGCAGGGCAGATGGTGGTCAGCCGGATGGCTCGCCCTGCCTCGGTCTGCGAAAGCTCTCGCTCCAGCGACATCATTAGGCCCATCACCGCAAATTTCGATGCGCTGCAAAAGTACGTAGAAAGTGAATGTAGCGTTCCAGTGATTTCCTAACCAAACTGGTAGGAACCTTGACAGCTTAGAAGCAGGTACTCAAGCAGTCAAGTTTGATTTAATGCCTGGGAAAAAATACACCAGTTAAATGCACATCATTGGAACATACTGCTCAGATGTTGTTACGTTCTGTGATAATTAGAAAATACATATTTGCATTCAATAACATAGCGCTATATAATCACAGGCATACGTAAACAGTGGCATATGTTGTCTACATTGCTGGTCCTACGAAAGGTCTCCAAACAGTTGATAGCCGCATTGGTGGCGGCTAACAAGTCAAGCCTTCAAGTAACAGATTGATTGATTGATTGATATGTGGGATTTAAAGTCCCAAAATCACGATATGATTATGAAAGACGCCATAGTGGAGGGCTCCAGAAATTTCGGCCACCTGGGGTTCTTTAACGTGCACACAAATCTGAGCACAGGCCTACAACATTTCCGCCTCCATCGGAAATGCAGCCGCTGCAGCCGGGATTCGATCCTTCCTTGGACCTGTGGGTCAGCGGCCGAGTACCTCAGCCATGAGACCACCGCGGCGGGGCTTCAAGTAATAGAGAGCTCTTGATACTTATTAGTGTCAATAGAATGGGCATGCAAATATCGGCGCATAAAAGTTTAACATAAATACCATTTAACATGAAGAAGTCTTCAAGTACATGGCGATGAGCTCTAATCAAATATCTTTCCTGCCTTATCATAGGATGCAAAACCTTGTTTTATATTTTAGACTTAAAACTACACTGATATACTGGTTCAGTTTCTGTACACGCCTTCCTTGACAAGCGAAATGATTATGCTTACCCTCTCGAGAATTATACTAGGAGAATCTAGAAATTTTGCAAAATGCAAGCAGACAAAACAGCTTTCCAAATCAAAACTGCCTTTATGACCTTACACTAATAACAGCCTGCCTGTTTCTTCATTCTTCATCACGGGAAGTTGTTTACACTCAGGCAAAGCAATTACCTCAATCAGGTGGCTTGGTTGGGCCGGTGATGAGAAAAACAGATTGATAAAAGCAAGTGGTTCTCACATCTAAGCTTTTTGCCCCGGTTTCCAAGGCTCAAGGCTGGCGCTCCTTTATTCACGCTAAACTTACTAGACTGCACCGTAAATTTAACTGATCTTTGTTAAAGAAAAGAGTAAAAAAAGATAAGAAAACAAAGTACAACAGGCATGGTGCTACCGTACTTCCAAATAACATTTGTAGAAAAGTTAACAAAATGCATAATCAAAATGAAAGATAACCTGCAGACATGACACACAATGTTAACACCACTAAAGGCAGTGTGTGAGCTGGGTGCAAGACACCAGAGTGCTACCGTGTTTGACAATGACAACAGAGAACTGGTCGGTCCTTTAGGGTCAGAGTCGTAACTAGGGGGGAGTTGAGGGGGTCTTGACACATCGTCAAGTGATACTGAAGTACCAACACGTCTTCCTATTGACCACCATTTGCCAAAGTTAGCTATTCTATACATATATACGTCCCCCGAAAAAAAATCCTGTGTATGGCCCTGTCTCCTGTGGTATGAATTTTTCCTGCTTCTGTAGCCACTCCTGACCACTTGACACATTCACCGTAGGTATGCATAATTGAGCCATTATAAAAGAGCTCTTTTGAGTTAGTTGCGAATTTCTGAACACGCTCGAACCCTTACCCCGTTGATTCCTCGATTTGGGTTGAATACAAGCCTAAAGCTAGACGCTGGGGAATGCCACTACAACGCTGGGGCCATTGGTGGCATTCAAATGCGTGGCTCCACAGATGTATGAAAGAAGAGCGTACACGGCAAGCAGGTACGACAAAGGTGAATTCTAACATCTCAAATCTTATTGCTGAAAAGGTGTAGAGTGCCTTCAAAAAGCCAGCATCATGTGAAAAGCCCGACCTGGTACTTGCACTCACCAATATTCGGTGTAGTTTGCTGCTCCCACCAGCCCAGCGAGAGAAGAGACCGCCACGATGTGTCCCTGCTTGCGCTCAAGCATCTTGGGGAGGAACTCCTGGATCATCTGAAACCAAACGAAGTTTACAAAAATAAAACACGCTTGCTTTGCACCGATGCTTTCAATAACACAATCACAAACCCCAATGTACAACTTTGATGAATAATAATGAATAATTAATTTATTACAACAACCAGCAGCAGAGGAATAAGGTCTGTCCCCATTCTTGCTGCTATAAGTGCCCGCTGTAGGAAAACCAGGCATAGTTGTTACCATCCTCATCTCGTGCACTCGCAGGCTTTTTAGTAAAATTGACAGGGCTGAACAACATACCACTCTCAGTGTTTTTGTGGCACACCCACTGCTCACTTTCCGATTTCGTACTACCCAAAGCAGAAAAATGTTCGATGTTAAAGTTTATTATTAACTAGTACTTACTGTTTCTATGGCCAATCTTTTGGTCAGTAACAATTCCAGACAATGGAAAATGTTCTAGTGTAGCTGAAACAATATTGTCACATGCTTGCTCAAGAAAGAGAATGGCAGTTGAGCATGTGCCACAAAAAACTACGAAATAGACAAAAAAGAAGAACTCGCTTACGCGTTCTAATTAAAAAAGATCGCCCTGCTTCTGGTGTCTCAATCTCTGCGGCAAGATATCTGTTTTGATGTCGTGACAATATGAAAGACATGCAACATAAAGCAGTACTATGAACTGCATAAAGCCCATACAAAAGCAGCTATATCTGTTAAACCTTCCTTCTTTAAGATGTCGACACTGTGTTAACCAAGTTCCCTCAAATATATAGCAAGACAATGTTATTTTTCAAAATGCATTCGATTTTATGGAAGTTATAATGCCATATTATGAGCACAAGCAAGACATAGAGAATGTGTTATTGCCCAACCAATCCACATTTTCATTACACTAAATGCATCTAGCATATAGTTTCATGATAAAGAAACTAGGAAATATCTCTATGTGAACCATCAATATGGTCAATTATTCAGTGCAAAATTAACCAACTTGCCCAAACTTGATTTTTCTAACTTTAAGATTACCCCGCGACTTCTCACGTCCATGTCTCTGAAGTAAATGCCCAACCTGAAACCTTTGGAAGACAACGGTTAAAGGCAGCTTAGCTTCCAATTTATCCTACTTAGTAGTTTTCAGCACGTCACAAATCGACATGATTAGAAAAATCACGATTCATGGTCAGTTGCCTCATTGAGATTACCTAAGATTTAGTGCCAGGTGTGACCATAAATGCCTTAATTCAGGCTTTCAAACATTCTGCCATAAATCACATTGAACACATTGCACAAATGAACCAGAAAGAATAAACAAACCTGCCAATATGCTTTGCTCAATGAGTCCAAACTAAGAAAAAAAAAAACATGCACTGCCTACAATTTTCATCGTGGTTGATCAAATTCAGCCCGGCATTTCCTTCTTATCATATTAATGCGAAATTATATTTATGATAATAGACTAGTGAGGGCGAAGGTGAACTCAATCTTTATTCCTTGCACCTTTTCAGGTGTCTTATAAAAGTTCACAGTTCTAGAATGACACGCAGTTTCCTTTGTTTTATATGAAAACAGTGTAGACACTCTTTAATCGAAACCTGAAGGCACCAGGAGAAATGCTTTCTTGAATAGCGGTTCCATTTACTGAGATGAACAGGGGTGCGGAATTTGAATACGAAATCAATCATATTAGAGGCAGTTGTTTCATTTAAGCAGCAGTTCCACTGAAGAGATTTATGTTTTCCAAGAGTCTACTGTACATCACTTACCCAGAAGTGGGACAGGGTATTGACTTCCATGGTGCGACGGACCTGGTTTGGGTTCATGTTAAGGATGGGCATGGCCTGAGCGATGCCCGCATTGTTCACCAGAATGTCCACATCTCCGATGAGCCGGCCGATCTTCTGCGCAGTGTTCTTCACTTGGTCCTCGTCGGTGACGTCGCACGTGAACGAGAATCCTTTCCCGCCTGATGCCCGGATTGTCTTGGCCAGTTCATTGTTGCGTGCCTGCACAACCGATGTGAAATTTTTCGTACTGATTCATGATTAAAAAAAAAGAATAATGCCTAAGTTTCACATTACAGGGTAGTAGCAACATGCCGATAAACTGAACTTTACTGCAGAATTTCAGTGGTTCTTCATTGACAAGCTAAAAGAGAGATACGATATGGCACAAAAGGTATGAAAGAAAAAATTCAAAATTATCGAATTGTTTAAGTCATGAGTTATTGACATAATCAAAATTAAGCATTAAACACGAGCCAATAATTTCAAGCTGTATTAGGCCAATGTTACTTATAGTGGTGGGGTGTAACTATATGTAGCTTTAATTTTAATGAAATGAGCGAAAAAGAAATATAAAGGCTGTAATGCGCCGTAGAAGATTGTGAAAGGTGCAAAGTAACTATAACATTCATTCATAACCAGTATAATACAGGCATCTTCGATCCTTGACGATGTGAATTTGCATCAAACTTTTGAGGCAGGGTTGCAGGAAGAAACTTCATAGGATATACTAGGTTTGAAGTCAAGTGTACTTGAAGATGCTCTCCAGATGAGCTTGGTTTGTTGATTGAAGCATACTGGCAGTGGCGTTATTCAATGTAAGCTGTCTGCAGGCAAAAACACATCCACACACTTGGCATTCATATTTAAAAGAACTTTATATCTAGTGCACAACGGGTTTCAAACAAATAGAGAGAAAATGGCCTGCTTATGTTAGTCTGTGATTAACTTTGTCACTATTCTATTTCATTTTGTTTGGTTTATATAGTAAACTTCCTATCGAATTGTCAATAGGTTCAAAAGTAGTGAGAAGCTAATATGTAGATATGTAAAAAGAAACTGTTACTAAAATTCTTAACCAATACATGTGATATCGACACCGAGGTATATATTAGGTTTAAGAGCATTTGAAATATATTTCTATAAGATGGAAGAGGCTAACAGCGCATTGTTCACAGCTTTGTTGAGCTACATAGGCAGACTTCTGAACTAAAATTAGTGAGCTAATTAATGAATTCTAATCGTGAACCTTACTTAATGTCCATCACAAGGCGTAAAGTTGTACCAGTAAATGTTGCAGTGCACGTGCAGCGACATAATAAAAATTGTTTCCTCGATCTTATCACTAAGGTGTTTATTTTTTCTCTGGGCTCTGAAAAGGGTGCACAAGAAATAGAACCAGGCTCTCAAATGCACAAACGACAACACTCTCAAACACACTTCGAAACAAAGGGCAGCAGGCACATTTTAAAGGAAAGTAAGCAAGCGACAACAGCGTCCAGCAAGCACTTCACTTTGAATATTGAAGTGAGCCTTGGTCCCAAGATATCAGAGATAGGCTAACAAAGAACCCGAATGCAAACACACTCATCGGAAACCTTTCTTTCACAACTTGCTAGAGAGCTTTGCCACCTCGGAACGCAAATGATAGCACTATCATCTAAAAGTGCGAGAGAACAATTATCTCATTTTTTTTCCCACTTCGTGGGGTTTCTTCTCAGCTTGAATAAAGAAACAAACAAGATAACAGTGAGCAAACAATTTCAATCTGCCTTTCTAAGCTCGCAAAGCAGCTTTTAAATGAAACCTATGATCTAAGGCAAACGTTACAAAGTTATTATAATTAAACCTCAACTAATTTGTAAACATTGAAAGTGAGTTAGCTAAGACAACTGCAAAGAATACACTCGTAATCCGACTCATCCAGGAAGCACAATACTATATTTAAAGTTTGGTTCGTGTGGCATAAAACCCTCGCCCGTATGTTATGGTCAAATTATTTCAGTGCAAAGAGAAGTTATTTGCAGCAGCCTAATCTAACAAGGCAGCATCTATCGAGCACTTGATGAAAATCTGCGCACATTTATCAACATGAAAGTACAAAAAAAAAAAATCTGTGAAGCTCCTTTGAAGTTGTGAATGTGCATATATTTCAAATAGTTCGAGTAATTCACAATCTCAACTGTATTAGAATACACACAAAATTAATACAAATCTACAAAATAGACAGGGCATAGGACATCATGGTCCTGCATGCGATGTCATTTTTGGTAGGTGGAGTTTACTGTCTATAAAAATAATCTTTCATACCCCATGAAAAGTTATGTGCATGAAATGAATTCGCTTCATTTGTTATAGGTGTTTCGTTGGTGCTTGTAACGAAGAAACTACCAATAATAGTATAGGAAAACTGTTTTATGATTATTTTAATTATAAATTACAAACTTGCAACTGCTCGGTAGTCAAAAAGTATTCAAGAGACTACTTGTTTACGGACTAGTTATCTCATTTTATTCAGTCTGAAAAATCCCTGTTCATACACCTCTTGTAACAACGTTAACATATGTCACTTTCCCAAAAAAACAGCATGTACGTGTCACAAAGACGAGGACAAATGGACCATGATGGCAATATTTCTATGTGAACGAGCAATGGTTTCGATCATGCAACAAGTAGTAAGTAAACCTTGACGTATTCAACAGCATGTGAGGCACACAGCAAGTGTCATCTAGCCAGACAAAGTGTACTTGCAATACTCAATTCTCGGTGTGATGGGCCATCTAGCGCAATGATCATGAAGCGACAAAAGAACTTTTCTCAGGGTGTGAAACAACTCGACAATTGGATATTTCGCGCCTTTCACACGTAAAAAAATAATAAAATTTGAGAACAAACATGAAAGAGAGCGCACAAGTGAAGCTGTTGGCCTAGCATAGAATGTTGCCGTGAACTTCTAAACTTGTCAAGTAGCGATCGTCGCGACGTAATAGTTGTAGGCGCAAAAAAGAAAAAGAAGGAAACAACAACAAGGAGGAGAAAGAAACGCCAGAACAAAAAAAAATCTCATGAATCGAGATGGCTTGTGGATTTCTTCCTTGTCCACTCAAGGGCACGCGCCCGTGAGCAGGAAAGAAATAAGAATCGGAGGGGGGGGGGGGGAAGCGCACCGAAAACGACAAGAAATGCAATCGACGGCGCAACAGCTAGGGGGAGAGAAAGTTGGTATTACACCGTAGGAAAAAAAAAAAGAGGGGGAGGGTGAGGAATACGGCGCGCGACAGGGAAGTCCATGTAGCGGTATACACGCGAGAAAAAGAGCCATCTGGGTATACGAACAAGCACTTGAATTGGTTATACAAACAGCTCGCGTCTTAAGATAAAAGTTGGCGTTAGGTAGTCGTAGGCATGACGAGCGATAACTATCATTCAAAAGGGAAAGCAAGTAGGCTCGCGACAAAAGTACCAAAAAGATTGTCCACACACATGGCACACCACACCGCTATTTCGGGTAGCTTTTAGCGATAAACTTAATGAAAACCAACAGATAACAAAGCCAAGAAAGGTAGAGAAGTAGTTAATGTACTGTTTTAAGAGTGTTGTAGTAATTGTGAAGAAAAGTAAAGCGGAAGAAAAGACAACTTGCTGCCGAAAGGGTTCGAACCTGCTACCTTCGGACGACGCGCCCGATGCTCTACCAAATGAGAGCTACGGCTTTTTTTTTTTTAAACTATTACTATCGAATTGCGCTACGGCTGCAGCGAGGCTGCGGTCGTTCCTTAGAGCACCTTATCGGTATTTATGTGCACGCAAACGTGGGAGTGGAGTCGGAGTGCCAAGTTAACATGGGAGAGATTTCATAGGAACAAAGGATACTGCTTCAACAAGCTGATGCAGCTGCACGATGCGGTGTTGTCATCACGGTGAACTAAGCATTTAAATAGTAAACAAAAAAAGAGCTGGTAGACTTCAGGCTTTGTCGGAAGCGCATTGGCTGCGCGTAATGCACAAAATCCTTAGCTGCGCGCTCCGACAAACTCACCTGATCGATGTCGAGTAGCACAACCTTGGCTCCCAGGTTGGCGAACGAGCAGGCTATCTCGCGTCCCAGACCTCGAGCGGCTCCCGTTACGACTACTACGCTGTTCGAGACGTCCTTCCTCGACTTGGGCACCAGGGTGCGGTAGAGAGACTCGGCCGACGCCAGCGCTAGCCGGACGAACAAGCGTGCGAGCTCGACGCTGAAGAGGAGCCAGTTGAAGAGGCACAGTATCATGCCGGTGGAAGGGTTGTTGTCGTTGCCACCGCAGTCACCACTCCCGAAGTCGTGGTTCGGTCGCCCGTTGCGCGCGTTTATCATCAAGAAGCTCCCGATGTCGCGCGTTGACGATTGAGGTGTTTCGGGTTTTGCGATGTCGCACCGTCAAACGGACCTTCGGATGCTCTGGCAGCTCACGCCTCCTTTCGTTGTCGGCGCCGATGTTGTTCGCACCGGCCAAAGATAGAGCGAACACGTTCAGCCAGTTCGGAAAACGCGCGCCGACGGGACGTAGCACGAGAAAGAGCGTGTGGGGATTGTTTGCCGGTCGCACGCACAATCGGCGGAGGAGAAAACTGGGGAAACGGAGAAGGTTGTTATGCGAATCGAAGTTATCGAAGCCTTGAGGTGGACTCCTCGCCACTCTCGCAGAAGCGGAGATGGAGGAGGAGAGTGGGAAAGAGCTCTCATTCCCAACTGTTGTACCCGGTGTGTAAATTTACACACCCGCGATGAGCGTGTAGAATTTACTGGCTACTGATGTAGCGCCCTTCGGCCACGCTGACAAGACCGGCGCGTCTCTCTGCGCTCGAAAATAAACACTTCTTTCGTAGATAAACACTCGTGCGGTCGTATAATTCATGGCAATCTGCCTGATGCTATGCACGGCAGCTCGCAGCGGTGTGGCAGGGTCTGTTATCGTCACGTCGAAGACGCCGCGAGCCAACGTTTCTAGTAGCCGCGAGCGAGGTCGTATATAACAGTCTTGCTTCAATATACGTGCCTCACATACTGAAAATATTGGAAATATTCTGGGCAGTCGTAATATCTTGACGCCTTTACCCACAGAGGTGCACACGGCGGCATTTATGCCGTTTATGTTCTTCACATAACTAACTTCGGCACACATTTCCAGTTGACGTCACAGTTGCACAGACCACTTTACTTCGATCATTTAACTGCAAAAGCGAAGAACACGCCATTCTGATCGTTTAAATGAAAAGTCATGCAATTCGTCACCATGCAATCCGTGAACTCGTCATAGGCGTCTGCTATAATCTGCCCGAATTGGAAATGCCTCGCACATGTGTTGAGTATTATAAAGTGCGGAGTTTTCGTTTTTATAAAACATTTTTATTACAACTAATCCGAATTTGCTTAAGATATTGTTTTGAGAAAGAAAAAAAACAAAGCTAGTTTCGTATTAAGCTTTTGTCACAGCCAATTATGGCCAGAAAAAGTGCTATCCAAGTCAATCCTTGCCTCAATCCGGCCTTGTTACTCATGCACATTGCAAGCGTGTTTTCCATGCTCACAACCGCCCTGTGATCGTATTTATTTAACTGCAAAATGGGCAAAGCCAGTAAAATAAAGGTCGGTAAACAGCTCCATGGAGTGCCTCTGGACAAACAGCTCCAGGAGCACGGGACGGCAAGAAAAGCCAGAGTTAAGTCGAGGAACCGTAAAGATGAAGACGAACTGGTAAGGAACTCCAGACACTCCGTCATGTCGAATCAAGCGCATATTTCGGTGTCGCCTCGTAGATATCTGATGGCGTCGGTTTCTGTTATAGTTTGTAGACGGCAAGCTCACGAAAAAGATTCTCGACCAGGCCCGCAAGCAGCAGGAGGACTTGGAAGAAGAGCATGGACTGCAATCCAGGTAACGCGGACGACAGTTCGCCGCTTTTGGACGTACTCCTTGCTGGGCTAGTTAGTTCATGTTACTACTTTATAAGCCGCAAGAATATGGCTGTTTTGCACGACGAGAAACAGCCATTTGTGGCTTGTACTGTTCGCTGCTTGATGCATGCTCCTGCAACTGTTTCAGTGAAAGCTGATAGTTAAGCTTGAACTAGCATGACTAGCTGCCAATCGGCTGTATTGGCAGGTGGTGGTGATGACATTGTTCGCGGTTGGGAAATCATGTCAAATTAGTTACGTACATTGTTTCTTAAGATATTTAGTTTCACTGGAACAAAGGTCGGCACCGTTCGTATTAATGCTTGCCGCCAGTTGTACCTGCTTCGGTGTTAAACAGCTGCCTTTCATTTCCCTCTTTGTTATGCACTGAGGCTGCTGTGAATGTTTAAATAGTGCCTGTGAAGTTACATTGTCCCTTTTATGGTTTACCAAAGTCCTAGTAGCTTCATTTATGTTGACAGTGTACATTGCTACATTGATTTATTGCTTTTGTTCTTGACTACCGTTACTATTATTGTTTATATCTTATACTACACAGTCTGCAAATCTTTATTATACGAGTGCCACAGATTGCTTGCGTCGCTTCATCTTACCCACTTTGTTATGCTTATATGGCGAAGTGGGTAAGAGAGTGTGAATAAATAAATAAATAGAAAAATAACTGTCCATTGACACACCATGATCATTGTACAGAGGCTGCAAGGAGGGGCATGCATTTATGAAGATTTGCTGCAGCATATGCTATCAGTAGTCACAAAGAAAATAACATAGTGTGCACGTGCGTCACGCAGCGCCCCTTCGTCACTCCCGAAATGCGCCTCTGACATGCCCGGGCACCTACCGACTCTGTCGCCTACCGCAGCCATGTTGTTTCCTCGTGCTTGCGCCCGTTTAGTTTTGCCTCGCGATGCAAGCTTGAGAGCTGCTAGTGAGGCAAGTTGATTTAGTATTCGACGAAGAGGGAGCAGAGCTTCGGGGTGTTTCTGCGCCGAAAGTTATTACTTAAAATTAAGAACACACATTGCGATTTTCCGAAAAATATACCAGCATGTTTGGCTAGCGTGGATTAACAAAAGCTACTTGAAGAAACACAGTGATATTTGCGCCTTCAGGTGTAACTTCATTACTGGTAAGTGCCATAGCCAAGCACTTACCTGCAAACAGAGATAGCTTACAGTGATTACCGTACATACAAACTTGTCCACGACCACTGTGTGCATAATCAGCGTGTCAAGGAGGTGGTTAAAATTGTTATGGCGATCGCGGAAATTCGGCGATTGCATTAAAACAAACTGTGTAAATGGATGCGAAACCATATTAGTTTACATTGAAGTATAGCCGATCGGTCAGAGTTGGGGAGCTCAGGATTTTAAAAATTGGTCAATTAATTCTCTAGCACGGTCTCCATCATTTACAGTGACTTCACTGTACATTAGTGTACAACAAAAGTAAAATACAAGGTGAAAAAGGTGTCAAAACATACACGAAAAAAAGTGATGACCGGCATTACTGCGGCACGCACCACGCGAAGTCTCCATCTGCCTCGCATAATATTTTAATCAGCGGTTTCCACAAATTTCAATCAAAAGAGGCTCAACATCAGCACTCTTTAAAACACTTGGGTGGAGGGGGGAGGCGCTGCTACTTTGGTGGTGCGGGCCACTGCTATATATTAATATTATATCTCTTGTAAACTTGCCTAGCTCTGCACGACTTGTTTTCAATGGGAGCTGCTGCGCTTCGCTCAACCACTCTTAAAATTGCGGCTCGAGAGACTTTGGGCTTTCACTTGTTCTTGGGCCATGCAATTTGTAGTGTTTGTAGTGAAAGCGAGATAATGGTCCCTTGTAGGTCGTGGCGAGCAGCCGCTGTACGTAGTAGCTGGTATACGTGTCGCACGTCTTGATTTTCTGGTCTTACATTTAGTGAACAAGCAAGGCCTTCCTGATTCAATGAGCTCGTTATAGTACAACAACAAAAACCCCAATGCTTCCCGTTCAACATTGTACACAGCAACAGATGACGAGCCCCCAACAAACCGCGCTGCAGCACGTGAACTGCCGTAGGTACCCAGGGAGGTACCCGGGCATGGCGGGAGAGGGTGACAACGCCAAAAGTGACATCACATTAACACCATGTATACTTCCAGTTTCTGCTCGGCAAAAAGGTGCTCATATTAGTGCATGACTTGGGAATGTGCTCATTAAAGACTGCATGTCAGGCATTGTACCTTGTTACAATGCCTGTCTCTTTTGGGTGATTCAGATACTGTAGTATGTGCCGGCATGACCAGTACCAGAACAAACCAAGTAAAATCACAGTTGAAAAATCGACATGTTGCTTGGAAAAATGCGTGATATGAGGTGACATTAATCAGTCTGTGCCAAGTTGGTTAGATGAAAGAGGACATCTCTTCTGGTTGCGAGTATATCGGGACATATTTGGTAGTGTTCTTTTAATGTTTTAGCCTTAATGATTCTAGTCTGGCAACATTCTCAAAGGGCTAGATGGTTCTGCACTTTGTGCGTGAGTGCTTTGTGGCAGAAGTATCTTCCAGGCTGATTTGTCTGTACCCGGGTGCAAAGGTTTGTAATTGATTGCCTCTTACAGTAAAAACCTCCCAAAAGCTTGAATTATATTGTGAGCTATCATACCTTAATAAAATTCAAGTGACCTATCACAATGCCTATATTCTTTAGGTAGCTCTTGTTTCTTTTTGTTTTGATTACATTATATTAGATTTGTTCCTGTGGCCTACCTTGTAAGTGCAGTTTGTCTTGAACCGACAGCTAAAATTTTGTCTTAGTTCAAACAAATGGGATGTTTTTTTTTTATCTGAAATGAATAAAGCTTATTGATTGATTGACCTATTATTTTTTCTAGAATGGGGTGAAAAGTCAGCATTTCCTAGTGCAGCAAAATCTACCAGAGATTTCGTATCCTTGATCTGCCCTGCATGTGTGCAGCTGATAAATTACATACGAAAGAAAGGAAATTTTAAGGGCCAGTTTGTCATTGTTAAGAGCAACATCAATTCTGTCTGAGCGTCGGACACGTTATACGAAAGTTGCTGGTTCAGTCCCTGGCAGCGTCGCCCTATATATTTGTCCACTTTACTTTCATCACGTTATGTCATGTTCGCTACAGATAACCTCCTGTATACTTTCCTTGGCTTTTTGTATGTTAGTTATAATTAATGATCAATTTCGTAGAATCATAGGACTGTTCAGACTAAGTGCCTCTTCTTCGTATCTGACGTACTTATTCTGCACCTGAAGGTGGTGCGATTCGCGTCCTGTAGCAACTGTCATGCTAATGGGAGCGAGCAACTTCTTTTGTCTTTGCAGCTCAGCGAAAGTCGCATTTAAGGTGCCTGATGCCAAGCCGCGGCTGCTTGTCAACAAGGGCGCGTCGAGTGATGAAGAAGATGATCATGAGGAGCCTCCCGAGGACGACACATTTTTTGAGACGATCGTGAGTTCTACTGTCACAGGTCGTCAATTATTGTGCAATCTTAGTGGTCAAGAGAAAAAAAAAGCATTTGTTCTAACAGAAGTGCAAATAGAGGAGTACTAACAGAAGTGCTTTAAAGGGGCCCTGCAACACTTTCTGAGCATGGTCAGGAAATGCAGCCGATCGGTAGTAGAGGCTCCCGACAATACGCGAGCTAAATATTATAGCACAGCACGCGGACTTGAATTCCCAATAAATTATCTAGGTCAGCTAAAAATTGCTTTCTCTTCTCTCGACAAATCACTTTATATGCCCAAAATGATACGTCAACGACCCATCTATCAGCCATTTGCTGATTTGAACAAGGTGCGCTCGTTCATTACAGATATCGACGCGAGAGACCGCTACTTGTCCACACGTGCGCGCGATCACACTGAAGAAGTCGTGCATTCGAAGAAAAGAAAAAAAGTGCTCAAGGTCGCAAAGCGCGCATGATGTTTTTCTGTGGCTCTGCCATGCCTCCCAGCTTAGCTTCCAGCGCTTTCGTCGGGACGAGAGAAGAGAGAATGCAATTGCAGCATGCGACAAACCTTTGTAACTCCACTTGCACTGGACGCATTCCTAAAATTTTTGTGGCGTTGAATTCGTGAGACAATAAGCTCTTCCAGTGAATTCATTCCATGGTTACTTGAAAAAGTGTTTCAGGGCCCCTTTCAACGTTTGTTTTTTAATAAATCTGCATGAATTTGAAAAGGAACTGTAGAAATTGTTATTTTTCGATACATTGCTTTATCATGTATAGCTCCTTCGGGCACTTTATATGTGCAATTATTCACATGGACGTCGCAGGTGCATCACGCACTGCGTGTTCCTTCAAATAGCTTGAAACGCAATGGGCATATTCGTGCATACCTCCTGAGTAAAGAAGTAGCTGTCGTTTAACTTCATTGTGCTGCATGCTGCAGAAGACCATTTTGACGGCAACGCTACCGTGTTCGATGATCGTTTGATGTGCCGCATTGCATTTCGATGTGCGACATTCTAGGACTGAAGTCAAGCATTTTTTTCTGTGCTCGAAATGAGTACAACCAATAACAAACTGCATGCATTTGAGGCCTAATACTTTATTCTATTTATGCGAGAATTGAAGCTAACTGCAGAATAATTAAATAGCTAATCACATGCTAATTAGCATTAATTGACGAAACTCATACAACAGAATTCATTCCTTTATTTTCTTTCTCGGAGTGTAATATTGAGGGCCGTGAAATCATGCCATGTGACTTTGACACTTCTGCAGACAGTGTGTCATGGTTCGCGCCTCAAGGGGATAAAAAGTAGTGAAGTACACAGGTTGTAAATAATTGTGTGGAAATTCTG
>WOVY01015463.1:0-11841 GCA_013436015.1 Rhipicephalus annulatus | reverse complement strand
GACATTTAATGTTCAGGTATTAGCAGTTTGTTATAAAAGGATAGGACAGAAGCTATATAAAGAGTAAAAATAGAGCTTGTATAACATTGTTTGGAGGCCAGCAAAAGAGCTTACGACCTAGAAAACAGTTGACTTTTCTTGTTGTTAGCGAGGGCTCTATTGCCAAAGACTAGCAAAGCCTTTTTTTATCACAAACAAGAGGAGCCTGCCTTGGTTTTTCTGTTAAGAAAGCATCTTCTTTTTGACCACCAAAGCCTTCTCAGGGGGTGTTATAGCATCTAAAGATCATAAGTACTTTTACCTTCTGAACTAACTCAGACATACTTCCTAGTTGAAATGTATGGCTGCAAGAGGTAAATCGAATTTTTTTATTATGTTTTAATGGAGAGCAATGTAGGTTCCTTCTGCTCTGCTGTGCATGAGCCTGCAAGAACAGAAACCTATGCAAGAACAATAGATCTGTACATGGTGACAATAGTGCTGTAATCAAGTGCTCCCAGCTTTTATTAACTGCAAATAACTTGCTTAAGTGCCGCAACTGTTGTTTCGTACCTATCGATCACATATTTTCGACAAATACTATTATGCTGTGCTATAGTCAGTAGGCATGGAGTACCATTTGAGTGCTTTTTAAAACTAAAGGACCAGCTGTTGTCGATCGTCTGAGCATGTTTTCACATCCAAGAGTTTACACAGACAAATGTTGCAACAACAAATTTATTATGCATTAAATATGCCAAGCAGTGGTCTTTGAGTTGCAGTTGAAAATTGCAATATGGTAGTGCATGATCAAAGTGTCAAGGCCCTCCACTGCCCTGGTCTTTTATTAATGTATGAGATGTGATCTTTTATTAAATAATTTGCATTTTGAAGTGGGAAAAAGGAACAAGATCATGACTGATATTTTTTGCCCAAATAAATTACTGCTACATCATGAAAAGAAGATGCACCGACCGAAATACGCCGCACTTAACTTCACTGTGCAATGTACCATAATGTTGTTATCGTCTGCAATAAACATATCAAACAACACCTTCACATACAATCAACACCTATACATAGCCTTCATAGAGTACGAGAAGTGTTTGACTCAGTCAAGACATCAGCAGTAATGCAGGCACTACTGAATCAGGGCGTCGAAGAATGCTACATAAACATACTGGAAGAAATCTACAGTGGATGCACAGCCACCATAAAGAAAGTGGCAGAATTCCAATAAAGAAGAGTGTAAGGCAGAGAGATACAATCTCTCCAGCGCTATTCATCTCGTGTTTACAGAAGGTTTTCAGGACCCTAGCTTGGGAAGAGTTAGGAATAAGAGTTAATGGAAATCCTGCGATTTGCTGATGACATTGCCTCGATGAGTAACTTAGGAGAGATGAATTACAGCTCACGATTACAGAACTGAACATGAAAGCAGAAAATAAATCTGAAAATGAATTTCCACAAAACTAAAGTAATGTGCTACAGTCTCTGCAGAAAACAGCACTTTGCGATAGGTGGAGAGACACTGGAAGTTGTAAAGGAATATGCCTACTTAGGAAAGGTAGGAGCCGCGAAGCCGAACCATGTGTGAAGTAACTAGAAGAATAAAGATGGGGTTGATCCTATTTAGCAAGCATTCTCTAATCATGAATGGCAATCTGCCACTAACCCTCAATAGGAAGGTATATAATAACTGCATCTTGCCAGTATTACCTACAGAGCAGAAACCTGGAGGCTTACAAAGAGGGTTGAGCTTAAATTGAGGATGACCCAGTGAGCGAAGGAAACGAAAATGTTAGGTGTAACATAAAAGACAAGAAGAGAGCAGAGTGGGTCAGCGAACAAACCAGGGTTCAGGATATCATAGTTGTAATCAAGGATAATAAATGGACATAGGCCGGGCACACTGCACGTAGGCAGGATAACCGCTGGTCATTAAGAGGAACTGACTGGATTCCCAGAGAAGGCAAACACACGAAGGGGAGACAGAAAGTTAGGTGGGTCCGTGAGATTAAAAAGTTTGCAGGTATAACATGGCAATGAAAAGCACTAGACGGGTGGATTGGCAGATCATGAGAGATGCCTTGCCCTGCAGTGGGCGTAGTTAGGCTGATGATGATGACACCTTCAATGTACAACGAGGTTTAGATTTAGGTGTTAAGCAAAAAGTGAGCTTGCCAAAGTTGCGCTGAAGGCCAAGCACTCGCTTTTTATGCAGATCGCAATTCACAAGTGACCACTTGACACACCAATCATACAATATATGTATAATGCGATGGTCCACTGCGGCTCATGTCAGCACAACCTTAACAACAAAATTTGCCAAAAGCCTGAGCAATAAGCTTGTGTGTAAGTCCGAACATGTGCATGGGCTTCTTTGCAGACATTCTATATTTTCTAGAGACTTGCCTAAGTATGATGCACCGTTTCTGCATAATTTTGATGTTATTAGCAGACTGATTTTTTTTTTCTTGCATTGTCATGTAAGCAGCAGCCAAAGAAATAGAGGCCACAAAAGTGTACAGAACTGAACGGTGTAACTTGGTATAAGCATTCACGTGTGATCACCGACAGGGGATATCGCAGTCACAGCTTTTTTTTTTCCTCTATGCTACTAGGACTACCTGTGTGAGTAGTGGAAATAATGCGATGTTCATACCACCGGTGTCACACAGACACCTGTGATCACGGTCAGGGCATCTGCACCAAACTCGATGCTGTACAGCGCAGTAGCGACAAAGTTGTTGCGCGCGATCAAATTTCTCGAGGAAGACCGGTATTAGCCACCGCTACACGGTCTGGATCAAATACAGTGCAGCACGACCACACGCAGCAAGTACCCGTGTGACAGCATTCAATGAAGCGCGTCAAAGCGCACAGCGCATGCAGAACTAACGTCCAGACAGAATAGTCAGCACTCAAGCATCACCATATTCGCAAGGAATAATATCGCAATAATACAAACCGCTGCACAACACCGAAATAGAGGAAGCGCTGACCACACATAACACAGCCAGTGGCGCCTTTGCATACCCGCACCTCTCCAGCCAGCGCGGGCGCACCGCTACTCACTGAAGTGCCTAGGGGATGGTCGCGCAATTTGGCACCTAGGCCACGCGCGGTCGTGAGAAAAAGCACCTAGCGGGAGGCTACTCTTATTAGTTCGCGCCATGGCTCGCCGTGGGTCTGCAGTCACCTGTCTGGAACGGTGCTGGAATGTAATGTCGCCTCCGGGAACCAGAATCTTGGAAGCTATTGACCGCGATTTAGCGATAAGATCTGATGATGAAACTGATTTCCGAATTAGTATAATTCCTTTAGTGCCAGTAGCTTGAAAACTTGTAGTCTATATTTATTATTCTCAAATAAATATGGTGTCCAATTCTACATTTTAACAGCAATACGTGCATGACTTATGCATGCTTACCATGATTTATAACAATATTGCGAGTTTTGAGTGATAAATAAAATATAATTCTGCACATACCACAGATTCCATCAACATCTGTAGCGCATGCCTAGAAAGTTTACTTTATCCAATATACTGTTAAGCTTGTCATTAATCAGAAAATTTCATTGGAGGTGGTGCTATAAACTATTCTTAATGTTCATACACGTAAAAGTGTTTAGCAAACCTTCAACACCAATTGGGCGAGGTGCATAAAAGATTTAATAAACCAAACCAAAATACAACCATAGTGGAAACAAGCAGAGTAAAATCGGCGGTGCTCGAACGCATGGACTTATGGCTGAATTAGTGCTCGCACAGTAAGGCATATGGCCATTTGGCCATATTTAGCCATGAAATATTCATTCGAAAATACGGTTCAGGATAAACTAATGGCTTAAAATGCACGGATTAAAGCCGCGTGAGGCAACCTATGTTGCTGGTGTATACTGAAAGTTAGAACTTGACTAAATGAGCTGCATGAACACTTGTTGCACACTAGCTGCATGAACACTACTAAGGGTAGGTGCAACCTTTGAGAGTCCTACCTAAGATGATGCAACACGTTGCAGACGAACACGCATCGAGTATCGCGGTAGTTTATAAAGATGCGTTTCGGCGCGGATGCACACACCAGCATACGTTCGGCGACTCGCAAGAAAAAATTGAGAGACGCCAAACAGAACCTTGCGAAAACTTCTGTGATAGCAGTCATAATGTATAATACTGTAGCTGTATAAAATGGAACGTACTATCGGCGTCAAATGAAACCCGAACAGCCGAGCACGTTTCAAGCATTAGAAACAGTTGGTCTCTTCGTTTTGGCTGCACCGGCTGAACCAGTTCAAAGGGTGCAGCACCTTCGTCCTCGTTTTGCCGGAGCAGCGCGCGCCCCTCTGTCGCACCCTCTGCACTGGCTCCCTCGTTTTGTCTAGGTGTAAGCCTAGTTCCTGACGAGTTCTGTACCGGCGTGCACGCACTCCAAAGCAGGTGCAGAGTAGTGCAGCATGGCGGGCGTCCCCCCAAGGCCAGAGCAGACGACGTTGCAAATAGTTGTTCAGGGCGTTCAAAAGGAAGTTAAGGCACTTCACAATCCCGACGGGTCATTTATGACGGACGCCAACGGTTACGTCTATGAGGCATCAGGTAAGTCAGGCTGCATGCATTGCCAAAAAACGTGGTTAGCGGCCAGGAGTCGTAGTCGGTCAGCAAACAGCCTCGTAGCATTGCTTATGCTATGTCGGTATTTTTAATCTTGGTTTTCGCCCTTGCAGACGGCAAGCGCGTTACGTTGCGGTTCATGGCAGGGAATCGTGAAAATGACCCCCCTCCGGCACAACCGCCGACGCCTTCTCCTGCCTGCGACGGCGACGTTGACAGCGATGGGGCTTTAGCCGCATTTCCAGCAGCAGCCGCGTCGGCTGAAGATGTGGAAGAGCTTTGGAGCGCCCGAAAAACAAGGTTCTTCATCGCCAAATACTCGGAAATGAAGGACTTGGTGGGAAAAACAGGGCACTTCGGTATGTCATCCTATGTCCAAAATTATTTGCAGCTTTTTATTATTCCGTTTCACTCTAGGCAAGCACCAACAAGATAAGGTGCAGCACCTCCAAGCTCAAGCCATGTTGCAAGTGTAGTGCTGCCTTGAGAATTTGCACTAGAGGGAATTGCATGTTGTTATTCTGAGGCACATCTCTAGCAAGTCTCGCCCTGCAGTCCTTGTGTCTTCACTGTCTGTCCGCATTTCTCTCGCACTGCCACTTTTCAAGATGGTGCAGCTCATTGTTAAAAGAGATATGCTTCTTGACACGTGCTACCCTATCTTTGAACCTAGACTGCGCCGTCGTGTCAGCAAACAAGGTTGCGCAGCTGCATGTTTTACAATGCAAAGACAGGTTAGAATATGGCTGTCTCCTTAGTGAAGCTTTATGATCCAAAAGAGTGATTTACACAATGTTCAACTTCTCCAACATAATGCTTCCCGCACAAAAAGAACGTTCGCAGTTATCAGAAGTGTGTGAATAGTGAATTTCGGAACCTAATCAAGTAAGAGTCAAATAGTAATGGCACCAAATAGAATACAAATAGTAATTGAATACTGTTTGAATAGTAAGTAGACCATTTTCAAAACAGCCTTAGAACAGAACATTTTATTTGAAACAAATAGTCACAAACTTTCGACAAAGGCCATTACAGTCAGTTTGAATCTACTCAAAATACCACAATTACGAAAACTAAGGTAATCTCGTATGCAGCAGGAAGTAGAATATTCGTAACATTTTGTAATTGTAGGTTCAACTACGGCATTGACTAGCGTTATCAACGTGAGACTTTGTCACCTCACTTTAAATAAAATTGGGACACAAAAACAAAAAAAATTTACAACCAAACATTGCAGATACAACTAAATATGTAACGGAGCAGATCAACCCGTCATCACAACATGGCCTGCGCACTAAAAGCGGATAACAATGGGCGTTGAAATTTACATCTGCAAGAACAATTTACGCAAACGCAAAACTTGTATCTGTTGCTAGTCGTGAAGCTGCAAGCACTCGTAGTTCCCACCTTTGGTTATTACAAGACGAAGACAGGAGCTGATAAATGCGATACAGCTAAAGTGCAGTAAAAATTGAGCAAGAATGGAGCTTTCAGAAGCGCATTCATTCGACAATCAATATAGTGTAGGTAGTCTTGCAAAAGCTTGGGCTGCGTACAGGTCACATTAGGGATTGAAAGAATGACTTGTAGCTGTTTCGTTGTTTTGGGGTTCTCCCGCCAGTGCCGATTATTAAAAGAATATTTGTTACTTAGAATATGTGCAATTCGATTCGACTTAGGAACCGAATACAGTGCTGTTTGATTCATTATCCAAAATTTTCGAATAATCGAACATCCCTAGCAATTATCCCTGAAAGCTACACATATGAAGTACTAAGGAAAGGTTCATGTGCTACTGCAAGACTTGGGTCACGTTACGTCGCTTCCTTCTTTCCTACTAACTGTGCTTTGCTTTTTTGTTTAGCACAAGAAGGCTTCTGTGGAAGAAGTTGGCTGAGGCCATCAATACGGAGTTCTTGTGCAACGTGACTGCCACACAAGTGGAAAACAAATGGAAGTCGCTGGACAGAGCATATAAAAAGTCAAAAAAAGACAACAATTCTTCAGGTCACCACCGTGTGAACTGTGAATATGAAGAGTAAGTTACGATTGTGTCTTCATATCTTCAGTGATTCTCATAGTGTCTATTACAGAGAGCTGGCAGAAGTCTTGGAAAAAGAACATAGTGTAAATCCAAGGCTGCTCTTGGAGCCTGGAAAAACAATCCTGCCTAGTGCAAGTCCAGAGTAAGTAAAAATTACTTAATTTGTGCTGTAGCCTGGAAATGACATGGCACCTGTACAATTACTTTCAACAGCACCAGCATCACTGAAGCACCTCAAGATGCAGCAGTCCCAGTCGAGTGCAACACAGCATCCAAAGTTCGGAGCAGCACAACGCCAAAAAGGAAGCGCCAGAGTAGGTCCCAAGTCACGCCGCTCTTGGAGGCATTAGAAAAAATGCAAGCTTCGAGAGCTAAGCAAGAGGAGGCAGCAGTGAAACAACTGGAGGAAAGAAAAAAATGGGAAGAGGCAAAGGCAAAGCGGCATGATGAGCGCATGCAGCGATTCGATCGGTTGATCGACGTACTCTCAAATAAGGACGGGTTATAATATGGGCAATAAACTTTTATAACACTAGCAGTGTCTACTCCATCTAATTTGTTAAAAAAAAACATTGCTTCTAGACGCGGCACCCCACTTCGCAAAACATTTGCACACTGAATAAATCGCGAAGCAAAGATGAACTTCTAGCACTGTTCCTTTGCAATGAACTCTCGCAGAGACTGACTGTAGCCTGGCAGACTGCAATCAAAATCTCCTTCACTTTCATCATTGCCCACATCTTCTTCTTGGGGAAGCGTTGCAAGTTCCTCAAGGAAGTCCCTTTCATCGTTGCACATGTGTGTGTAGCACACACGCAGCCATAACTATATAGCAGCACTGTTGCACACTTTTTGCATCAACAAGGTAGAGCCTCCTAAAACGCTGTTTAAGCAGGCCGAAGGTGTTCTCAATAAGCACTCGTTGTTGACTGTGTCGTTTATTGAAGCTCTTTTTCCACGTAGGAAAAGAACTTCCATTGTCCTTGAATGGGGTCATGAGCCATGGCATCAGTGGATATGCACTGTCACCCAGTATATAATTGTCTTCACATTCCTGAATTGCGCGTGCAAAGAAGGGGCTCTCCCTCAGGACACGGGCGTCGTGAACCGAACCTGGAAACCCAATAAACACGTTCAGCAACTTGTTCCTGTCGTCGCAGATTCCTTGCAGGATTATCGAAGGCCACTTTTTCCGGTTGAAGTAAGACTGCGTAGATTCGCTTGGAGTGAGTATCCCGATGTGTGATCCATCGATACAGCCGATGGTGTTTCTTGGGCCCTTGCCTTACTTTTGGCGAGGAAGCCGTTCTTTATGCGGGTCACTTCCGCGCTACTAGGCCAGCAAATTATCTCATCGCTAATAGCGTGTAAGAAGTGAACGACCCGTGTCACACAAACATGAACAGACGACTCGGTAACATCGAATTTGTCGCCTATGGCGTACATAGATATTTGTGAGCCTAGGTACACAAGCGCTATGAGGCATGTTTTTTCGGCACTGATTTGTTGGCGGCCTTGCACTGCCCTTGGGTAGAAGGCTGAAGTCTTGAACTTGGCACTGAAACTATCAAAAGTCTCCCTGGACAGCCTGAAGAGGCGCTTGAATTCATACTCATGGTACCTGCCGATAATGCTTTCGTACCCGGGTACACGGTTGGCATCGTCGCGCACCAACGCGCACGCGACCAAGATGCACGCATCGTCGTACTCATCGTCGCAGTCACTGCAAACGGCACCGCTGACGGAATCGTCGTCGCTGCTCGAGTCCAGCAATTCCATCGCAGTCACAAGAAGTGCCATCACGGCCGTGTATTGATCGGACAAGGCGGCGGAGGCGGCTATATTTAGGCTTACACTACAAGGTGTTCTCCGGCCTGCACTCACGTCAACTCACGCCTTCGTTTTGGCTGTAGCCGTCGCGCGCTAGTGTCGGCTAGTGCCGAGGCGTGGTTGAGGCTGCACCTGCACTTGCTCGACCGGCGCTGCACGCTCACTGCACCGCTTGGCACCGCTGCGGCACTTTTCTGAACTAGTGCAAGCCAAATCGAAGATTCCTAGTATAGTGTTGGCCGTCCAGTCACCACCATTTACAGGCGTGTACATCCGGTTTGGCAGCACTGCATGATCCAACTAGAGTGCGTTATCTCCGTTTCTGCTCTAGTTTTCGTATGGTGACAATGGTGGAAATCGTGGCCATGCCGAGCGCTTTTGATCGTATCACTCGCAATTGCTTGCTTTTACTGCAGCGTGGCAGTGCAATCGGTGTTTTGACACGTTAAACAAAAAGAGAAGTATAATCGGTTTGCAGTTGATTTTCAAACGATTGTCTTATCTCATTCGCCAGCGCTGCTTCACCTGCGCCCTTCTTCAGTGACCGACCGGAAAAGGCTTCACTTTAACTGAAAATGCCGCGCGGCATTTTGCGCGCATAAGAGAGCGCGCAAATGGTCTCGCTTTACCGGCACTAAGTGAAACAGCGTGAAATTGCCAGAATTTTGAACCGAGTTTTGTCTTCTATAAATAAATTTGCCAGTCATTCCGTGATGATAGACTTTGTGATGACAAACAGTGCTACAATACTCGCCTTCGGCTGCAGTAGTTTAACCTCTGCATTTTACTGTAGCTCTGTCTCCCTGCTATGTACATCACAATCATTCTCAATTCTACATTGTACAAGAGGTCCCCTTGCAGTCTCTGACTATGGGACCTCTTTCTGTATATCATGCACATGTATTCTTCTTCATTTAGCACAATAAGACCTTCTGTTCTGTTCTCTGTATTTATTTATTTTTCCTTTCAAATATCTATACCATACTTGGAACACGATCAGAAATATCGCACTACAGGGGGATCGCGCAGTGCTGCCACACCGGATGTGTGGGCCTGTCTGTGTCAATGATTGGTGGACGGCGCGCACTATGCCGTTGATAAGGCTTGTGCCACGCGCTCCGCTGTTCGCGTTTCATTTGATACCGATAGTACAGCACATGAAACTGCCTTGGACACGTTCACTCAATAGCGCACAATATGAACAGGCATCAAAGCCTACAGCTAACAAACGCCCAGAATTAACAAACAAAATAGTGGTCGCTCGCGAGCAGCCCCCCCCCCCCCCTCCAACACCACTGCCAACAGAGGCGGACAGCCGCCACAACTCTGCTCGAATCTGCCGCCGAATTCCCGCAACACATGCATGCTTCACACTCCACACAAAAGAAAAAAGCTTGTCCGCGCTTAACTTCACACTACTTTGGCGTTACACACTGCTAAAGTACGACAGAACAGCAGGGTCCCCAAGTAAACAAAAGCTCACTTATCGTGCACATGGTAGAAAAACGTGGTGAGTGACAACAAAGCGCCGACAGCAGCCGTGTGGTACATACCTGGCGAGTGCTCCACGATACGAACCCACACGTCTTTGCTTGAGTATAGCGCATCTTTGTAATAAGCAGCACTGACAGAACACAAAACACGAACACAAAGCGAAGCACACATTTAAAACACGAGAGAAACCTACTCGAACCCGCTTCATCAAAAGGCGACTGAGCGACCGGTAAGCACGTCCAGAGAAGTAAAATTGTTCTAGCCGTGCAGGCGCACACAGCATTTGCGCATATTAATTTCTTAATGCTGACTAGAGAATTCAATTACTACATTTAAATATGCAAAAATATGTAAAAATATACACTACATAAATATGTAAAGCGAATGTTATTTGGTTCAAAAAAATAAAGAAACGTGGAAAACACCCCCGAGACCTCATCCGCAAATTCTACCAAAGTTCTTGTAAAGAAGGTTTTCTCAACGTCTTCTAAAAATTTCCTTTGAAAAAACGTTTATTCAACGTGAAATATTATACCTAGAGGTCCGCATATCTTTTTAGACATTTCGAGAAGTTTATACGACGTTTCGTGTTTCTTGGGTCATTGCAACTACTTTTGCTGTGAAGTGCAGATGTGCAATGACACGAGATATGTGACGTACCATACTTTCAGATCATTCGCAGTACAAATTAAAAAGTGCCCATAGCCCTGCAGTTCCCGCGAATTCGTTTCTCTCAAAAAGGTGTGTTTAAAGTTTCTCACCAATACATAGAGCCCTGGAAACCTTTTTCCTTTCTCTCCAACATTGATTGATTGATATGTGGGGTTAAACGTCTTAAAACCACCATATGATTATGAGAGACGCCGTAGTGGAGGGCTCCGGGAATTTTGACCACTTGGGGTTCTTTAACGTGCACCCAAATTTGAGAACAGGAGCCTACAACGTTTCCACCTCCATCGGAAATGTAGCCGCCGCAGTCGGGATCCGATCCCGCGACCTGCGGGTCAGCAGCCAAGTACCTTAGCCACTAGACCGCTGCGACGGGGCTTTCTCTCCAACTTTAGAATTGTGAGTGATTCTTAAGAGAGAGAAAGGAAGAGAAAAGTGAGCCCCGTTATTGTCTGCTTCAGTGAGCGACACCGCCACAGTAGCTCACAAGGGATGGGGTGAGGAGGGATAAAAAAATTGGCAGCATATCCACGGAGTGAATGATGGAGAGTGGGGCGAAGCATTTGTCCATCCATTCGTTCTTGCTTCCTTCCGACTGTGCGACCGTCCATGCGTCCATCCGCCCGTTCGTGCGTGCGTCCGTTCCTGCGTTCGTCCATGCATCCGCCCCTGCGTCCGTTCATGCGTCCATTCATGCATCTGTCTGTGTGTCCGTTCGTCCATCTATTTAACACTCTAAGTACCACCGTCTCGCATCTTTTCATCATATATTCCCATATAGAAACACCGCCATCCAGCGGACATTCCAAGGACTAAACGAGAGGGGCACACGCACACTTTCTAACAGCTTGCGCTTCGGGTCTACTTCCCACCTTTGACCACCTTGAGTTCATGGTATATACTAGTTCACTGTATTCATGGCACTGCGGGCCAACACTCGCTAAACCTTTTAAAACCAAGGAGGTTACGCTCAGCGAGTGTAACGTAGCAATTTTTCCTGGCAGATAGAGCTCAATGTACATGCCAATGGCTGCATGGGAAATGAGAGACAGGAGAATTCAGCTTTTACTTTCTTACGGCTGCACTTCGTACCTACTTCCCACCTTTAACTACCTCGAGTTCATTCATGGTACATACTAGTTCATTGTATTCATGGCAAGCGGCTCAACGCTCGTTAAACCTTTCTAAAACTAAGGTGGTTACACCCAGC